>RJWM01051073.1:0-10548 GCA_004363535.1 Dasyprocta punctata
TTCTTGAATCTGCTTTGTTTATTGCTTCTACTACTATGACCACCATTACTATTATTAATACTTTTGCAAGCTCTAACAGAATAATATATACTTTCTTTTTTGGCCAGGGTTGAAAGTTTAGATAAAAGAATGAAATCAACAGGTGTCTCTATGGTTACATGATTCCTCAGCATAGGCAGAAAGTTTTAAATTTACTTAAAGACCTTGAAGCGTGTTTTTGTTATTAATCAATGCTCCATTGTGGTAGCCCAGCTAAAACCCTGCAAAAGACAAGACCATATTCAGCCGCGATTTAGTCCCCCTATCTCCCTGTGGTGTTCTTGCAGCTGCAAGGATGTGCTATCTACCCTGTCTCCCTCAAAACATAGTAGCACGTTAGCCTCTCTATATAGAGTTTCCCAGACAGCCCCAGAGAGCTGGTCATTATTATTATCATTAAAGGCTCCCAAACTTCTAATATAACCTTGATCTCAGTACCAATCAATATCAGACAGTTACACCATTTGTAGAAAAAAAAATTTTTTTTTTTTTTTTGCGGCACCGGGGATTGAACTCACAACCTCGCTCCTGCCAGGGCAGGCGCTTAAGGCACTGAGCCAAACTCCCAGCCCTGGTTTTTTGAGGCGGGGTCGCACTATGTAGCTCAGGCCAGCCTTGCGCTCGCATTGTAGCCCAAGCCGGCCTCGAACTCACAACGCTCCGCCTACCTCAGCCTCCCGAGTGCTGGGATTAAAGGCGTGCGCCACCACGCCCGGCTACGTAGAAAAATATTTTATAAAATATCCTTTTATTCTTAGGGAGTTTCTGTACTTTGTTTACTAATTTTGTGCATGGGAAAGAAAGAAGGAAAGAAATTTTCCAAACTGTCAGAGCACAAATTAACACAATAGTTCCCAAGAAGCATAAACCCATTCCCATAAAGCCAATTTTTATACTGCAACCTTTTCTTAGAAGACACTCTCTGTATTTGGACCTTGTCAACAGAACACTGAATTATCTTTTTTCATGCTTGGACTTGGTCAACAGAACATGAGTAGAAAATGGCATGGCAGCCATCCATCCATCCATCCAATGATTCCTACAGGCAAGTCTCACGCAAAACTCATGCGGCACACCAGGCCCCAATTCTTCAGCAGATGCACTCAGGACATTGAGCTGCTCTTCTCCACTGGGCTATGATCAGGGAAACACATAACCTGACCCAATGAGGCTGTGAGTTTCTGTGGGCATTCCTGAGCACTAGGCCAGCTAAATACCTATCACCTTAAGCAGCTGAGAGATCCAAAGTGCACCTCTCCATTTCTCTCAGAAATGGAGAAACTAAAGAGTGCATTTAGGTTTGCTTCTCCGTGCTGAGCAGGGAGCAAAGCCAAATAAGCTGGGGAAGCTTCCATGGGCAGTGCTACTGGCATATACACTCTTCCATTCATTCCTAGAAGGAAACTGGGAAGCAACACTTATGGTAGGCTTTAGGCCTCTGGTTGAGGAGGAGAAAATTCTCCTTGTGAATGCACACTTCTACACTGGAGTTCTTCTCAGTCCTAGACAAAAGGAGTTGCAGGCTTTCCCCTGAAACCAGGTCTACACAGAGGATTCCTGCACTCAGTCCTTTAACCGTGAAGACTGAGAAATGAGTCCTGTGGAGCAGTAATACCGAGAACCACACAAGACCAACTCATCCCAAGACAACATTTGGTTAATGCACATTTAGCCTGAGCAGGACTTGGCTCTGGCAAATGCAACAGTGAGGTGGCAGAACAACATTAATCCATCCATCCATTGATTCCTATAAGCAAGTCTCAGGGAAAACTCATGCTTCAATTCAGGCAACAAACCTTAAGCAGATTCACCCAGGATATTGAGCTACATGTCTCCCTCTGACTATTATAAGGGAAACACATCACCTTCCCCAATGAGGCTGTGAACTTCTCTGGGGTTTGCTTAACACTATGCCAGGTAACTTACCTATCACCCTAAGTAACGCAAAGATCCAAAGTACGCCACTCCGTTTCTCTCAGAAATGGAGAAACTAAAGAGTGTGGTTAGGTTGGCTTCTCCATGTTGAGCAGGGAGCAAAGACAAAGAAACTTGGGAAGGTTCCCTGGGCAGTGGTACCAGGATATAGCCCCTTCCATTCATTCCTAGGAGGGAATTGGGAAGCAACACTTATGGTAGGCTTCAGGCCTCTGTTTGTGGATCAGTGCATTCTCTGTGTGATTGCACAATTCTCTCCTGGAGTTCTGCTCTGTCCTAGACAAAGGGAGTTGCAGGCTGTTCACACAAACCAGGGCTGCACAGAGGATTCCCCGCAATCAGCCCTTTAAACACAAAGACCTAGAAATAAGGCCTGTGGACAGGTAATGCCGAGAAGCACACACCACCAACTCATCCCAAGAAAACATTTTGTTAATGCACAGTTAGCCTGAGCTGGACTTGTCTCAGGTAAATGCAACAGTGAGGTGGCAGAACAACATCCATTCATCCATCCACTGATTCCTATATTCAAGCCTCAGGCACAGCTCCTGTTGCAATCCTAGAACCAAATCTTAAGCAGATTGACTCAGGACATTGAGCTTCACTTCTGCCCCTAACTATGATTAGGGAAACACATCACCTGCACCACCCAGGCTGTGAAATTCTCTGGGGGTTGCTTAACACTATGCCAGCTAACTTATCTATCATACTAAGCAACCAAGAGATTCAAAGTGCATCTCTCCATTTCTCTCAGAAACAGAGAAACTAAAGATTGTGGCTAGGTTTGCTTCTCCCTCCTGAGCAGGGAGCAAACCCAGAGAAGCTAGGTAAGCTTCCTTGGGCAGTGTCAATAGCTTATATCCCCCTCGATTCACACCTAGGACAGAATTGGGAAGTCAAACTTATGGTAGGGTTCAGGCCTCTGTTTGTGGAACAGACCATTCTCCTTGTGAATGCACACTTCTCCCCTGGAGTTCTTCTCACTCATAGACAAAGGCAATTGCAGGCTGTTACCCCAAACCAGGGCTGCACAGAAAATTCCATGCACTCAGTTCTTTAACTGCAAAGACCGAGAAATAAGGCTTGTAGAGTGGTAATGCCGAGAAGCACACACCACCAACTCATGCCAAGACAACATCTTGTTAATGTACACTTAGCCTGAGCTGAACTTGGCTCGGGCAAATATAACAGTGAGGTTCCAGAATGACATTCATCCATCCATCCATTGATTCCTATAGGAGAGACTCAGGCACAACTCGTGCTGCAATGCAGGCCCCAATTCTTAAGGTAATTCACTCAGGACTTTGAGCTTCTCTTCTCCCTGTGTCTATGATCATGGAAACACGTCACCTGCCACACCCAGGTTCTGAATTTCTCTGGGGGTTACTTAGCACTATGGCAGCTAACTTACCTATCACCCTAAGCAATCGAGAGATCCAAAGTGCGCCTCTCAGCTTCTCTCAGAAATGGAGAAACTAAAGAGTGTGGTTAGGTTTCCTTCTCAGTGCTGAGCAGGGAGCAAGGCCAAATAAGCTGGGGAAGCTTCCCTGTGCAGGGGTGCTAGCGTGTAACCCCTTCCATTCACTCCTAGGAGGGAATTGAGAAGCAACACTTATGGTGGGCTTCAGGCCTCTGGTTGTGGAGCAGAGATTTCTCCTGAATGCCCACTTCTCTACTGGAGTTTTTCTCAGTTCTAGACAAAGGGAGTTGCAGGCTGTTTCCCCAAATCAGGGCTACACCAAGGACTCCACGAACTCGGTCCTTTAATCTCAAAGACTGAGAAATAAGGCCTGTGGATAGGGAATGCCAAGAAGCACACACCACCAACTCATCCCAAGAGAACATTTTGTTAATGCACACTGAGCCTAGGCTGAACTTCGCTAGGGTAAATTCTACAGTGAGGTGGCAGAACAACATTCATCCATCTATACATTGATTCCTATAGGCAACTCTCAGGAAAAACTCATGCTGCAATCCAGTCCCCAATTCTTAAGCAGATTCACTTAGGACATTGAGCTGCGCTCCTCCCTGGGGCTATGATCAGGGAAACACATCACCTGCCCCACCCAGGATGTGAATTTCTCTGGGGTTTGCTTAGCACTATGCCAGCAAAATTACCTATCACCCTAGGAATTGAGAGATCCAAAGTGCGCCTCTCTCTTTCTCTCAGAAATGAAGAAACAAAAGAGCTCGGTTAGGTTTGCTTCTCTATCCTGAGAGGAGAGCAAAGCCAGAGAAGCAGGGGAAGATTCCCTGTCAGTGGTACTAGCAGATATCCCCCTCCATTCACTCCTAGGACAGAATTGGGAAGCCACACTTACGGTAGGCTTCAGGCCTCTGTTTGCGGAGACCATTCTCTTTGTAAATGCCCACTTCTCCCCTGCAGTTCTTCTCAGTCCTAGATAAAGAAAGTTGCAGGCTATTCCCCAAAACCAGGGCTGCACAGAGGATTCCTGGCACTCAGCCCTTTAACCGCAAAGGCTGAGAAATAAGGCCTATGGAGTGGTAATGCCGAGAAGCGCACACCACTAGCTCATCCCAAGACAACATTTGGTTAATGCGCACTTAGCCTGAGCTGGGCTTGGCTCAGGGAAATGCAACAGTGAGGTGGCAGGGTGACATTTATCCATCCACCCATGGATTCCTATAGGCAAGTCTCAAGCATAACTCATGCTGCAATCCAGGACTCAACTCTTAAGGAGACTCACTCAAGACATTGAGCTTGGCTTCTGCCGCTGACTATGATCAGGGAAACACATCAACTGCCCCAAATACGCTGTGAGTTTTTCTGGGGCTTGCTTAGCACTATGCCTGCTAACTTACCTAAGGAACCAAGAGATCCAAAGTATTCCTCGCGGATTCTTACAAAAATGGAGAAACTAAAGAGTGCTGTTAGGTTGGCTTCTCTGCCCAGAGCACGAGCAAAGCAGAAGAAGTTGGGGAAGCTTCCCTGGGCAATGGTACTAGCCTATATTCTCCTCCATTCACTCCTAGAATGAAATTGTGAAACCACACTTAAGGTAGGCTTCAGGCCTTTTTATCTGGAGCAGAGTATTCTCCTTGTGAATGCACACTTCTCCCTAGAGTTCTTCTCTTTCCTAGACAAAGGGAGTTGCAGGCTCTTCCCCCAAACCATGTTTGCACAGAGGATTGCCCGCAGTCTGCCCTTTAACTGTAAAGACTGAGAAATAAGGCCTGTGGAGCGGTAATGCCGAAAAGCACACACAACTAACTCATCCCAAGAAAACATTTGGTTAATGCACACTTAGTCTGAGATGGACTTGACTCGGGCAAGTGTAACAGTGAGCTGGCAGAAAGACATGCCTCCACCCATCCGTTGATTCCTGTAGGCAAACCTCAGGCACAACTCATGCTGCAATTCAGGCCTGAAATCTTAAGCAGATTCACTGAGGACATTGAGTTTCGCTTCTGCCCCTGACTATGACCAGGGAAACACATCACCTGCCCCACCCAGACTGTGCATTTCTCTGGGGTTTGCTTAGCACTATGACAGCTAACTTATCTATCACCCTAAGCAACCGAGAGATCCAAAGTGTGCCTCTCCATTTCTCTCAGAAACGGAGAAACTAAAGATTGCAGTTAGGTTTGCTTCTCCATCCTGAGTGGGGAGCACATCTGAAGAAGCTGGGGAAGATTTCCTGGGCAGTAGTACTAGCGTATATCCCTCTCCATTCACTCCTAGGATGTAAATGCGAAGCAAAACTTATGTTAGGTTGCATGCCTCTGTTTGTGGAGCAGACCATTCTCCTTGTGAATGCCCACTTCTTCACTGGAGTTCTTCTCAGTCCTAGATAAAGGAAGTTGCAGGCTGTTCCCCCAAACCAGGGCTGCACAGAGGATTCCCGGCATGCAGCCCATTAACTGCAAAGACTGAGAAATAAGGTCTATGCAGTGGTAATGCCAAGAAGTACACACGACCCAGTCATCCCAAGACAATATGTGGTTAATGCACACAGTCTGAACTGGACATCGCTTGGGAAAATGCAGTAGTGAGGTGGGAGAATGACATTCATCCTTCCATCCATTGATTCCTATAGGCAAGTCTCAGGCACAACTCATGCTGCAATACAGGCCCCAATCGTAAGCTGACTCACTCAGGACATTGAGCTTTGCTTGTCACTGGAGCTATGTACAAGGAAACATGTCACCTTCCCCAACAAGGCTGTGAATTTCTCTGGGGGTTGCTTAGCACTATGCCAGCTAACTTACCTATCACCCTAAGCAACCAAGAGAATCGAAGTGTACCTCTCCATTTCTCTCTGAAATGGAGAAATTAAAGAGTGTGAATAGGTTTGCATCTCTGTGCTCAGCAGGGAGGAAAGCCAAATAAGCTGGGGAAGCTTCCCTGGGCAGTGGTGCTGGCATGTACCCACTTCCATTCACTCCGAGGAGGGAATTGGGAAGCAACTCTTATGGTAGGCTTCAGTACTCTATTGCAGAGCAGATCATTCTCCTTTTGACTTCACACTTCTCCCCTTGAGTTCTTCTCAGTCCTAGGCAAAGAGAGTCGCAGGTTGTTCCCCCAAAACGGGGTTGCACAGAGGATTCCTGCACTCAGCCTGTTAACCGCAAAGACCGAAAAATAAGGCCTGTGTACCGGGAATTCCGAGAATCACACACTACCAACTCATTCCAAGACAGCATTTGGTTAATGCACACTTAGCCTGTCCTGGACTTGGCTAGGGCAAATACAACAGTGATCTGGCAGAAAAACATTAATCCAACCATCCATTCATTCCTATAGTCAAGTCTCAGGCACAACTCAAGCTGCAATCCAGGCCCCAAAGCTTAAGGAGATTCACTCAGGACATTGAGATTCACTTCTCTCCAGGGTTATGATGATGGAAACATGTCACCTGCCCCACCCAGGCTTTGAATTTCTCTAGGGGTTGCTTAGCATTATGCAAACTAACTTACCTATCACCCTAAGCTATCAAGAGATCCATTGTGTGCCTCCCAGTTTCTCTCAGAAACAGAGAAACTACAGAGGGTGATTTGGTTTGGTTTTCCATCCTGAGTGGCGAGCAAAGCCAAAGAAGCTGGGGAAGCTTTCCTGGCTAGTGGTACTAGTGTATATCCCCCTCCTTTCACTTCTAGGACAGAATGGGAAAGCCACACTTATGGTAGGCTTCAGGCCTCTGTTTGTGGAGCAGACCATTCTCGTTGTGAATACACACTTCTCCTCTGGGGTTTTTCTCAATCCTAGACAAAGGGAGTTGAGGGCTGTTCAACCAAAGCAGGGCTGCAGAGAGGATACCCCGCACTCAACCCTTCAACTGTAAAGACGAGAAATAAGGCCTGTGGAGTGGTAATGCCGAGAAGCACACACCACCAACTCATCCCAAGACAACATTTGGTTAATGCACAATTAGCCTGAGCTGGACTTGGCTACAGTAAATGTAACAGTGAGGTGGTAGAACGACATTCATCCATTCATACACTGATTCCTATATGCAAGTCTCAGGCACAATTCATGCTGCAATCCAAGCACTAAATCTTAAGCAGATTTACTCAGGACGTTGAGTTTTGCTTCTCCCCCTATGATTAGGGAAACACATCACCTGCCTCACCCAGACTGTGAATTTCTCTGGGGGTTGCTTAGTACTATGTCAACTAAATTACCTGTCTCCCTAAGCAACAAAGAGATCTAAAGTGCACCTCTCCATTTCTCTCAGAAACGGAGATACTAAAGAGTGCGCTTACGTTTGCTTCTCCACGGTGAACAGGGAGCAAAGCCTAAGAAGCTGGGGAAGCTTCCTGGGGTGGTGCTGCTAATGTTTACCCCCTTCCATTAACTCCTAGAATGGATTTGGAAAGCAATTCTTATGGTAGGCTTCTGGCTTCTGTTGGTGGAGCAGACCATTCTCCTTTAGAATGCACACTTGTTTCCTGGAGTTTTTCTCAGTCCTAGACCAAGGGAGTTACAGGTTGTTTTGCCAAACCAGGGCTACACAGAGGATTCCCGCACTCAGGCCTTTAACCACAAAGACCGAGAAATAAGACCTCTGGACAGGGAATGCTGAGAAGCACACACCACCAAATATCCCGAGATATTTGGTTGATGAACAGACTCTGAGCTGGACTTGGCTCGGGCAAATGCAACAGTGAGGTGACAGAACAACATCCACCCATCCATTCATTGATCCCTATAGGCAAGTCTCAGGCAAAACTCATACTGCAATCCAGACACCAAATCTTAAGCAGATTCATTCAGCACATTGAGTTTCGCTTCTCCCCGTGACTATGAGCAGAGAAAAATATCACCTTTCCCACCCAGGCCGTGAATTTCTCTTGTTGTTGCTTAACACTATGCTAGCTAACTTACCTATCACCCTAAGCAACTGTGAGATCCAAAGTATGCCTCTCCGTTTCTCTCAGAAAGGCAGAAACTAAAGAGTGCAGTTAGGTTTGCTTCTAAGTGCAGAGCAGGGAGCAAAGAAGCAGCTGGGGAAGCTTCCTTGGGCAGTGGTACTAGCATATAGCCCCTTCTGTTCACTCCTAGGAGGGAATTGGGAAACAACACTTATGGTAGGCTTCAGGCATGTGTGTGGAGCAGAGCTATCTCCTTGTGAATGTACACTTCTCCCCTGGAGTTCTTAGTCCTTGACAAAGGGAGCTGCAAGCTGTTCCCCCAAACCACGGCTGCACAGAGGATTCCTGCACTGAGCCCTTTAACCGCCAAGATGGAGAAATACGGTATGTGGACCGGGAATTTGGAGAAGCACACACCACCAACTGATCCCAAGACAACATTTTGTTAATGCGCACTTGGCCTGAGCTAACTTGGCTAGAGGAAATGAAACAGTGAGCTGGCAGAATGACTTTCATCCATCCATCCATTGATTCCCATAAGCAAATATCAGGCACAACTCATGCTGCATTCCAGGCCCTAATTCTTAAGTAGATTCCCTCAGGACACTTACCTTCACTTCTCCCTGGGGCTATGGTCAGTTAAACACATCACCTGCCACACCAAGTCTGTGAATTTCTCTTGAGGTTTCCTAGCACCATGCTAGTTAACTTACTATCACCCTAAGCAACTGAGAGAAACAAAGTGAGCCTCTCCGTTTCTCTCAGAAATGGGGAAACTAAAGAGTGCAATTAGATTTTCTTTTCTGTGCAGAGCAGGGAACAAAGTCAAATCATCTGGGGAAGTATATCTGAGCAGTGGTGCTAGCGTGTACCCCCTTCCTTTCACTCCTAGGATGGAATTGGGAAGTCAAACTTATGGTAGGCTTGAGGCCTCTCTTTGTGGAGCAGACCATTCTTCTTCTGAATGTACACTTCTCCACTGGATTTTTACTCAGTCCTAGACAAGGGGAGTTGCAGGCTGTTCCCCCAATCCAGGGCGGCACAGAGGAGTCCCCACACTCAGACCTTTAACCACAAAGACCGAGAAATAAGGCCTGTGGAGTGGTAATGCCAAGAAGCACAAACCACCAACTCATCCCAAGATGACATTTGGTTAATGCACCCTTAGCCTGAGCTGGACATGGCTCGGGCAAATGCAACAGTGAGGTGGCAGAACGACATTCATCCATACATCCATTGATTCCTATAGGCAAGACTCAGTCACAACTCATGGTGCAATCCAG
The DNA here is from genome assembly GCA_004363535.1 of Dasyprocta punctata. Lineage (NCBI taxonomy): Eukaryota > Metazoa > Chordata > Mammalia > Rodentia > Dasyproctidae > Dasyprocta > Dasyprocta punctata. Next base: position 9,591 of record RJWM01051073.1, read on the forward strand.
GACCCAATTCTTAAGCAGATTGACTCAGGACATTGAGCTTTGCTTCTCCCCTGACTATCATCAGGGAAACACGTCACCTGCATCACCCAGACTGTGAATTTCTCTGGGAGTTACTTAGCACTATACCAGCTCTCTGTTGCTTAGTGCAATAGGTAACTTATCTGGCATAGTGCTAAGAAACCCCCAAAGAAATTCGCATCTGATGTGAGGAGTTTACATGTTTCCCTGATCATAGCCCTGGGGAGAATCAAAGCTCAATATCCTGAGTGAATCAGCCTAAGAACTGTGGCCTGGATTGCAGCATGAGTTGTGCCTGAGACTTATCTGTAGGAATTGATAGATGGATGGATGAATGTCATTCTGCCACCTCGCTGTTGCTTTTACCCAAGCCAAGTCCAGCTGAGGCTTAGTGTGCATTAACCACATGTCGTCTTGGGATGAATTGGTGGTGTGTTTCTCAGCATTCCCCATCCACAGGCCTTAATTCTCGGTATTTGCGGTTAAAGGGCTGAGTCCAGGGAATCCTCCGTGCAACACTGGTTTATGGAAACAGCATGCAACTCCCTTTGTTTAGGACTGAGAAAAACTCCAGGAGAGAAGTGTGCATTCACTAGGAGAATGGTCTGCTCTACAAACAGAGGCCTGAAGCTTACCATAAGAGTTGCTTAGCAATTCCATCCTAGGAGAGAAAGGAATGTGGTACCCGCTAACACCAATTCCCAGGGAAGCTTCCCAGCTTATTTGGCTTTGCTCCCTGCTCAGCACAGAGAAGCAATCCTAACCACCCTCTTTAGTTTCTCCATTTCTGAGAGAAACGGAGAGGCACAATTTGGATCTCTTGGTTGCTTAGGGTGATTGGTAAGTTAGCTGGCACTGTGCTACACAGCCCTGAGAGAAATTCACAGTGAGGGTGGGGTAAGTTACCTGTTTCCCTGATCACAGCCACGGGGAGAAGTGA
>RJWM01051074.1:0-10815 GCA_004363535.1 Dasyprocta punctata
TTTTTTTTTTTTTTTTTTTTTTTTTTTTTTTTTTTTTTTTTTTTTTTTTTTTTTTTTTTTTTTTTTTTTTTTTTTTTTTTTTTTTTTTTTTTTTTTTTTAAATGTCTTTTGCACTGTCTCTGGCTTTCTCAGTGATTCTGATCAATCTTATATTGTTTATCTTTGCTCCATCTTATAGCTGTTGGATTGATTTTTCATGGTCTCTAGATAGTTTTAAGATACCTTGCTTTTAGTGAGCAAGGTCAGCCTGAACTACATAGTGCGACCCTGCCTCAAAAAAAATAGGGCTGGGAGTTTGGCTCAGTGGCTTGAGCACCTGCTTAGCAGGCACAAGGTTATGAGTTCAATCTCTGGTACTGACAAAAAAAAAAAAAAAGATATCTTGCTTTTCATGTTCACAATCCTGTCTTCTAGATCTGAAATTCTATTCTCACCTTCACTCCATCTGTTGCATATACTTTCAATGGAGTTTTTAATCTCCTGGACTTCTGTTTGCATCTGTTTCATGGATTCTATTTCTTTTCTATGTTGGGCTTTCATGATTTTCATTGTTTTCCTGAGCTCCTGTATTTTTTTAAATCTGTCTGCTTCATTTTGATCATCATTTCTTTTTGCACCTTAGAGATTAGTTTTTCTATTTTATCTTCCATTTGTTTTTTTTTTTTTTCACTTCTGTTGCCATCATTTCAGAAAGTTTCAGTAGTTGGCTTCTGATTTCTTCCATCTTACTGTGCTCTGAATTTGTTCTAGGTGGGCTGGGGTGGTGGGGTTACATTTTGCCTATCTTATCATTTTCTATTTTCTATTTTTTGTATTGTTTTGTTTTCTGTGTTGATGCTTATAGGTTTCTTATGGTAGATAGCTTTATCCCTAGTATTGAGGCTTCTCTAGGAAATGGCTGTTCCACAGGGATATCGTCTAGATGTAGGTGGTTCTAGATCTTTATATCTATCCGAAGAACCTACCTTCCCAGTGTGTTGAGGATGAGAAGTTGTTAACCATTTGATTCAGCACCCAGTCCTTTGGTACTGGATTATGGTGATAGCAGTGATCCCATACAATCACAATGTTGTCATACAGAAGGGAAAAATTGATTATAGCAGGCATGGTATCTTGGCTAAAGTAGTACAATAACAAGTTAACAATAACAATTGTCTCAAGCATAGCCTTGCTACTGACAAGCTGTGTTAACTATTAGCCTGATATTTTTAACTATAGGAGCAAATTCTATAATTGCAGACTACAGTAGAATACTGTAGAGTACTGTAGAATACTTTACTGGCTTGCTGGGGGTCCCTGCCTGGGGCAGTCAGGCTGCTTGTGCTGTTGTTCTTCCACTGCTGCTGGCTGAGGGTGCCTTGCTGGGTTGTCTTTTTTTTTTTTTTTTTGCGGCACCAGGGATTGAACTCACAGTCTCGCACCTGCCAGACAGGCGCTTAGGCTCCTGTTTTTTGAACTGGATTATGGTGATAGCAGTGATCCCATACAATCACAATGTTGTCATACAGGAGGGAAAAATTGATTATAGCAGGCATGGTATACTCCCGGCCCTGGTTTTTTGAAGCAGGGTCGCACTATGCAGCTCAGGCCAGCCTTGCGCTCTCGTTGTAGCCCAGGCCGGCCTCGAACTCACAACACTCCACTTACCTCAGCCTCCCGAGTGTTGGGATTAAAGGCGTGCGCCACCACGCCCGGCTTTTTTTTCTTTTTTTGAAACAAGGTCTCACTATGTAGTTCAGCTGGCCTTGAACTCACAGTAATCTTCCTACCTCAGCCTCCTGAGTGCTGGGAGTACAGGTGGGTGCCACCACACCTGGCTCTTTTTTTTTCTTTTCATTTTTGCCGTTCTGAGGATGGAAGTCAGGGCCTCACACATGCTCAACAAGCACTCCACTAAGCTATATCCCCAGACCAACTTATGTTCTCTTAGAGAATACACCATGGTCTTTTTCTAGAACAAAAATAAAGCCAATTAAGGTACGCATTTTGTTGTTGTTGTCACTGTGGCATTGGCAACTGAACCTGTTACAGTGGAATGGGCCAGTAAGAGTAGGTTTTTTGAGTTCAATGAGGAAAGAATTGCCAAGTTTACACCCAGTAGTAAGTAGTAAGTGGTTATGTTTATTGAAGGTCACAAGAAATTGTGTACAGGGCAAGTCCATGACATCATAAGATAAGGTATAGAGACAAAGGTACCAGGATGACAGAAAAGCACTGCACACAGGATAAAGCACATGGAAGTAGCAACAGCAACAAAGAAAAAGTGGATAAATCAGGCTTTCACAATTTAAAGGCCAGGTACCTCTACTTTAGGTGCCTCCCACAGAATCTGTAGGTGTGATGGACAGGTGTGATTGACAGGGTACTGAGTCATCTTCGGGTCTCTCAACACACATGCTTGTCCCAGAATTAACTCTGATCTTAATCATATATATGACACACTAATGCATATTTATAAACCTATGATGAGGTAGGAGTAGGGTAAATGTGGCCAAAGGTCAAGGTAGGAGATCTAACTGCTTAAGCCATCAGCCATCTCTTAACCTTTTGTTACTTTGTTTTCTACCTTTCTTAGGACAATGGGAGCAGGAAAAGCTATAGGGTGCTGTTTAGAATTAAATAGAAGGAAGGGAGTGACTCCTGCAGCTTCATTGTTTCTAACTGTACTAAACGCAGGACTTTTGCAGTACATCCTTAGCCCTTTTTAATTTTTATTTTGAGGGCTTTTTCTCTTAATCTGTGAATTGCCTAGGCTGGCCTTGAATTTGAATCCTTTTACTCCAGCCTCCCAGAGTGTTGGGATAACAGGCAAGTGTTACCACACCCTCTGGCAACTAAGATCTTTCCAGTAAATTGTTTTAAATACTTACATATAGATAGTGTTGATAAAACATTATGGTTTGATGCAATTAAAATTACCACCCTATTTCCGTGTATCAGGAATTTGGCAGTGGCTTAATGTGGTGACTCTAGTTTACAGTTCCTCATGAGGTTGTAGTTAAAATGTTAGCCAAAGACTGGGTGTGGAAGCACATGCCTGTACTCCCAGCACTCAGGAGGCTGAGGCAGCAGGATCACTTTGAGTTTGAGTCCAGCTTGGGCTACAAAGTGAGTTCAAGGACAGTCTACACAGTGAGATCCTGTCTTGATAAAAAAAAAAAAAACAAATTAATTGGCCAGAGCTGCAGTCTTTAAACCTGACTGAAATTGAGGATCTACTCTCAAAAGGGGTCATCAGTATGGCTGTTGGCTCAAGGCCTCAGTCCATGGCCATGTGGCTCCTGAGTGTCTTCATGGCATGGTAGTTGGCTTCCACCAAAGTGAGTGATTCAGAAGAGCAAGAAGCAGGCACTGTGGCCCACACCTGTAAACTAGTGATACTCCGGGATGGGTCCTGACTATAGATTTCAGGTTCTTATGTATGATGAGCAAAGAATTGCAAATATGCATCTTATGGCAAGAAAAGCAGCTGTATTTATTGAAGATCATAGGAAGAATGCTCAAGGCAAGTCCATGCCAACAAAAAAGTGTGACACCCACAGAAAAGTGGTGCTGAGATGGCAAGAAAGCAAAAAGCACACAGTCCACAGATAAACCAGGCTTTCAGATTTTGAAAAAAGTGCACTACAGCCTGGGTATTTTATTTTTTTATTTATTTTTTTTTTTATTTTTTGCGGCACCGGGGATTGAACTCACAGCCTTGAGCCTGCCAGGGCAGGCGCTTAAGCCACTGAGCCAAACTCCCAGCCCTGGTTTTTTGAGGCAGGGTCGCACTATGTAGCTCAGGCCGGCCTTGCGCTCGCGTTGTAGCCCAAGCCGGCCTCGAACTCACAACGCTCCGCCTACCTCAGCCTCCTGAGTGCTGGGATTAAAGGCGTGCGCCACCACACCCGGCTCAGCCTGGGTATTTTAAGTTGGGTCTCTAGGTATGATTGACAGGAATTCTTGACAGGGTGCTGAGTCACCTGAGGGGCTTTCAATGAGCATTCATTGAAGTCAGAATTCACTCTGATTAAATCACATGTAGTAGATGAATTCCATACTTTTGTTTGTTTGTTTAAATTTTTATTTATTTATTTTTATTTTTATTTTTTTGGTACTGCAGATTGAACTCATGACCTTGTGCCTACCAGGCAAGCGCTTAAGCTGCTGAGCTAAATCCCCAGCCCTCCACACTTTTTTTAAGACAGTGTTATCTATAAAGTAAAGGCTTGCCTTGAACTCATTAGATACCCAGGCTGGTCTCAAACTCACAGTGATCCTCCTGCCTCAGCCTCCAAAGTGCTGGGATTACAGGCATGTGCCACCATGTCTGTCTAACATGAAGTCCATATTCATGAATTTTTTTTTTTTTTTTTGAGACAGGGTTTCACTATATGGTTATGGCTGGCTTTGAACTCACTTTGTAGCCCAGGTTAGCCTTGAACTCACAGCAATTCTCCTACCTCAGCCTCCCAAGTGCTGGGATTACCTGCATGTGCTAGTGCACCCAGCTTCATGAACTTTTAATAAGGATAAAGTGGGGGAAAGTTTACTAAAGGCCAAGCCAGGACATTTTACACATAGGTGCACTCGCCTGCTTCAGAGATTTCCTGGGACTTCACTATTTTAGTTTCTACCTCTCCTGGAACAATGGAAGGAAGATTGGCCATGGGGTGTTGCCCAAACTCAAATGGGTGGAGGGGAGTAGTTTCTGAGGTTCCATTGTGCTACTGGTACAACCAGAATTTGGGAGGTTGAGGGCAGAGGGTTGCCATCAGTTCAAGTCCAGCCTGAACTGCATAGTGAGAGCCTATCTCAAACAAGAACAACAATAACAATAACAACAAAGACAGCAAGGAGCTGGGTGTGGTGGCACATGCTTGTAATCTAGAACTCAAGGAGGCTGAGGCAGGAAGAAGATCACAAGTCTGAGCCCAACTTAGGTTACTTAGTAATTTAGTGAGATTTTGTTCAAAAACATTTTTTTAAACATTTTTTGAGACAGGGTCTTGCTATGTAAGCAAGGGAGTCCTTGCACTCACTATGTATCCCAGGTTGGCCTTGAACTCACAGTGATCCTCTTGGCTGGGCCTCCCAAGTGCTGGGATTACAGGTGTATGCACCATCACACCCAGGCCCTGTCTCATTAAGGCCAGTTTAATTAGCTCCTGTTCTGGGGTTTGGGGGCCAGTCTCTAGTCTTTGCAATTTTTTGTGAATGTCTGGAGCTGACTGGGTGATGAAGTGCATTTTGAGAATAAGTTGCCCTTCTGGCTTTTCTGGGTCTGGTTTTGTGAACTGCCTAAGGGTGGCAGCCAGGTGGGCCATAAACTGGGCCAGAATTTTATCTCTAGACTGAGTGGTTTCTCTGAGCTTATCAAAATTAACTACTTTGTGGGCTGCCTTGCAAAGTCCCTCTGCTAGGTAAGAGATCATGTGATCTCAACCGGCTGTGTCCTGCGATCCTGCCTGACGGTTTGGGTCCTCTCAGGGAACCGCTCTGGGGCCTGCAGGTAGGTCAGGCCGAAGGTGTCTGTGGTCACCTCCATAAGACTGGGCAAGAGAAAATACTCACTCTTGATCATTCGAGGAGAGAATGGAGCTAAGAATGACAGTTAAATCAGCCCAGGTGAGGCTACATGACTAAGATATTGAAATACTTTTTTTTTTTTTTTTTGAGACAGGGTCTCACTATAGTTTTGAACTCAAGGTGATCCTCCTGCCTCAGCCTCCCAAGTACTGAGATTACAGGCATGAGCCACCATGCCTGGCTACTGAAGCTCTTGAATATTGTGGGTGGAGTCAGAGGAGAAGGCGCTCAGACACTGGCTCATGTGGGAGAAGTCTGACAGAGAGAGGGGAATATGGACTCAAGCCTTGCTGCTGCCACTTTGTGGAATGGGAACTAAAGGGTGGGGGCAATGGATTAGGGCCAAACTGTAGTTTGGACCAGGTGTGGGCTGGGGTGAGGCTGGGTAGGGCATATGGAGGAGGGTTAGAGTTAGAGGACAGCTGTGGGTAAAAGTTAGGGGGTGGCATCAGACCAGCAGGAGGCTCTGCATGAGGGCAGGAAGTAGCTGTGGCAGCCAGTGCAGGAAGCTCGGCAGGGTGCTGCCTGGGGAGAGCAAGGGCAATAGGCTTTGTCACGGCAGGGAAACTGGCATCCGGGGACAGGAGTGGGCGCAGTTGGTAGAGAAAAGAGAAGGATTTGCAAGGCGTTGTAGGAAGAGCACAGGGTACGAAGGAGTGTGAGGAATGCCTGGACATAGAGTACCTCAGACGATTTGCCCAATCATTATCAGTGTCTAACTAAGTCCTCCAGAATAGAAAAATTGAAAGCGCCAGTTTTGGGCCATTGAGAATCATTTTCAAGTTTATATTGTGGTCAACCAGAATTACCAAAAAATATTAGGTATTTAGGCTTCCGAACAGGGGAGAGGTGGAGGGGTTTTAGGTTTTTCAGGAGACAGGCAAGAGGGTAGGAGGGGGGAAATGGAGGAAGGGAATTTTCCCATGGAGAGCAGACAGAGGTAATGAGAGCAGCAACAAGGGCCCACAGCAGAGGTCTCCAGTTAGGACTCGGGACTGTAACACCACACGGGTGGGTGACTGACCTAGGCAGTCATCACTGTGATTGCTCAGCCACCAAGGGAAGACCCTTCCCAGAGAATTTCTTTGACTGGTGCCAGATTTATGGAACATGGAAAGTGAAATGAGCCTCTTTCTGTGTTGCAGATTCCAGGAGATCAGAGAGATCAATGGGGAAAAACAAGAGGATTTTATTTGATGTACACACCTGACTCAGTTCAACTTTATTATGTCCAAAATGACTGAGCAAGCCCTAAAGGAAAGGTTCTAGTGTTTATATATTTTGCTAGAGTGGGTTGATCTTTCTACTGGAGATAAACAGAGGAGAGGGGATGCAAGTGAGGGTACAGAAGCAAGACAAAGCAATCACACTAGCCTTGAAAGAAGACAGAGCCTTACAAATCTAGTGAGAAAAGAGTGTCACAAACTTTGTTTGCAGCTCATAGTAATATAGGGAAATGAAACTCTCAACCTACTAGATGTCTGGTATGAGTTTGTGTTTTCTAAAACTGAAGAATGAATTTTAGGAACAACAGAGGTTAAGAGCAGAATATAGCCGGGCATGGTGGCGCATGCCTTTAATCCCAGCACTCAGGAGGCTGAGGTAGGAGGAGCGTTGTGAGTTCGAGGCCGGCTTGGGCTACAACGTGCGAGCGCAAGGCCAGCCTGAGCTACATAGTGCGACCCTGCCTCAAAAAACTAGGGCTGGGAGTTTGGCTCAGTGCCTTAAGTGCCTGTCTGGCAGGTGCGAGGTTGTGGGTTCAATCCCCAGTGCTGAAAAACAAAACAAAAAAAAGAGCAGAATATATTTACTGAGAAAAAGAAAGCTTCTATCTGGGAGAGAGACATAAGGGGCACTGAGTGGGTTGCTGAGGATTCTGCCTTTTCCAGGGATATTTATAGAACAAAACCACCAGGTGAGTCAGGTCCATGGTAGGGAAAAATGGGAACTCACAAGGCAGATGGACATGAGGTGGGACAGAACTATGGTCAACAAGTAAGATTAATTGTTCAGGTAAAATTGACTAAATTGGGGACAAATGGGGAAACGAGGCATGTAGCAAGTGGGCATGCTTAAAGAGCAGTGACTCTTCCTGTAGGGGGCTGGGATGGTGACCTCTGGCTTCTTCAAGGTGATCCATACTATTTAGAATATGAATCCCTGTTGTTTATACTTTGGGTGTGGTTGCATTTGTTTTGCCTTTTATCTGGAGATCTGCCCAAGATTGCAAGACACCTGGTCTGCACTGGCTCCTTGGAGAGCCCGGCCCTGTCTGACTGCCTATAATATTTCTAACTAACTCAGCTGCCTGTAGCAATAGTCACTGATCTTATCTATACCAGAAAAAGGAGTTGCAGCCATAGGGAAGGGGATGTTTTGAGATGGATTGTTCAAGGCTGAGAAAGCTTGTTTTTCTTTAAATCCTGCTTCATGGGTTTCAGCTTCGGAGGGGATAGGAGGAAAAGTCTTGGTTGGTGAAGGATTAAGAAAGAAAGGTCTTAGCAGGTAAGGGGAGTGGAAGAAAAAAACTCTACCTGATCTGAAGGGCTTTCAGGGACTATCTGGAGCACAGTCAAAGGCGAGGTTTGAGGAACCAATGTCACTGGGTGGCCTCATCTGAGTGAAAGGCTTGGGACAGAGCCTGAAAGCCCTCCAGGGAGGGTTGCCACCTCCTGAGTTTCTGCACCGGATGTATTGGAGGAGGAAGGGAAAGTAAAGAGAGCACCCATGCAGCCATTGTGAGCAACAAAGCTGCTTTAACTGACTCCCTTGGGAGAGGGCTTGAGGAGAGTGGCCAAAGTTGGAGCAAGGCTGGTCCTGAAAACAGAGTACCCAAGGTGAGCTATGTGAACAAGCTGTTACAGCTCTGAAACAGCAAAGAGCTCCAAGGCTGCCATGCAAACAGGTTGCTAGGCAGAGGTGTCGTATGACATCAATCTCATCAATCTGCCAATTTTTTTTTTTTTTTTTGCAGCACCAGGGATCAAACTCACAACCTCGCGCCTGCCAGATAGGCGCTTAAGCCACTGAGCCAAACTCCCAGCCCTAGTATTTTTGAGGCAGGGTCACACTATGTAGCTCAGGCCAGCCTTGCACTCAAGTTGTAGCCCAAGCTGGCCTCCAACTCACAATGCTCCTCCTACCTCAGCCTCCCAAGTGCTGGGATTAAAGGCGTGCGCCACCACGCCCTGCTTGCCAAATGTATTAATAAATGTGCTGTGATGGCTAAGCAGTTCCTTTCCTCCTACCCAGAGAAAGAGAGAGAGACAGAGAGAGCGCGAGGGAGCTCCATCTGACCTCAGCTTTCTGTATCCTGATTCTTATCTTTATTTCTCCATCTTGCCCCTGTCTTCCCCGCCCCACCCCACCCCGCAACCTGAGAGCTGCGCTGGATTCAGCAAGGGGTGAATCTGAAAAGAGAGTCAATGAAGGGCATTGGAAGAGCTCAGATTTAAGAAGGGAAATGATTTCTGAGTGTTGGAGGTGGTTACCAGGGCGTGGTTTGTGGTGCCATTGTCTCGAGGAGCCTGGAGGCAGAGATAGTATGGCCACAGGCAGTGGTGCAGATGTTCTTAAACTTCCTGGAACTGAGGTAATATAGCTATACTCAGACTTCCCGAAACCAGGGTGGTGATCTGTAAAGACTCTTCCCATTGGGGCCAGTTTTATCTGTAAAGGCTTTTTACCTGCTGGTGGCAAACTTCTCCATCAGGTGTGACATGGATTGTCTTTTTTTTTTTAACTTTTTGAGGCATGAGGCTGGCCTTGAACTCACTTTTTAGCCCTGAATGGCCTTGATCCTCCTCCTCATCCTCCCAAGTGCTGGGATTATAGACATGCACCACCTCGTCCTGCTGGACTGTCCTTTTTGCATCATCCAATCCTCAGGCCGATGTCAGATCTAGGCTATCCTATCAAAAGCCTGCTGAAGTTCTCAGGAGTTCATGAGCAAACCATTAAAAACTGTTCTGTGCATTTGTCTCAGGATCTTGTCATGCCTCCTTTCTCAGTCAGTTTTTACCTTTCTACCTCAATATTGCAGTAATACATGCATACTCATTGTCTTAGTTACTTTTTGCTCGTTGCCGAGACAAAATACCTGACGCCCAAAGTTAGGGAAGGAAAGGTTTATTCTTATAGTTTCTCGGGAGTTTCAGTCCATAAAGTGGGCTCCAAGGCAGCATGGGATGACGGGGCTACAGTTCATGGTGGCTGCAAGCTGCAAGCTGCAAGCTGCAATCCGCGCTGGCGAGAGAGAGAGGGCGGAAGCCGAGAAGCAAGCAAGAGGAAGACCCGCCTTCCCTTATACTGTATCTCAGCTCCACCCCTGGGCGGGTGTAGCAGTCACGTCATTAATCCTGGCGCCATTAATCCTGGCACTAGACAACAAACTGATCACAAGTGTCAGACTCAGCCCCATCAAAAGTATGAGGACTTGGGGGTACATAGCATATCCTATACACTCATGTTTATAGCAGCACAATTCCATAATAGCTATTGGAGATCCACTACGAAGCGGCTCTGAGCAGGATTTAAAATTAACTAATTGGCTTTCTATGTTTATCTGTGAGTCTGTCCTAGGCCTAGGCCCCTTGCCTGGTGATGGGAGCTGATTCATAGTAAGTAAACCTCTATGAATCACTGGTCCTGGCTGAGGCCTGTAGTGGCCTGTGAGGCCAGAGATACCTCAAAGGGTATGATAAGGCCACAGTTGAGGACGCTCCAACCCAATTAGTAAATAGAGACTGCAGCTGCAGATGTCTCACACCTTCAGGCATCTCACTCCCACCATAAATGTCATCATGGAGATAAGACAGTTCTCCTAAATTGGCACAGTTTACTGCTTGGAGAAGTCCTTGAAGTGACTACCAAGGTCCTGCTCATTCCCCTGCTTTCCTCAGTATCCCCTCTCTTTGTTTATTATGGAAATAAATACGGGCTGCACAGAGAAGCTCTTTGTCTTAGCCCTCATCCTAGCCTCAAAGTCAAGAACCCTGCAGAGGGTTTTGATTCTCCTGGAGCCCTAAAATCATACCACTTGTCTCATTTATTTAAGTCTTCACCATACACTCATTTGGGAGATTGGGAATCTAGGCCAGGTCCCCAATAAATAGCTACATTTTTTTGAGGCAGGGTCTCACTACGTAGTGAGACCCTTCTATAGCCCAGGCTTGTTTTAAACTTAAGGTAATCCTTCTGCTTCAGCCTCCCAAGTGCTTGGCTTACAGGCATGCACCACTACAC
>RJWM01051075.1:0-10548 GCA_004363535.1 Dasyprocta punctata
AATGAAAAGTCAGAACACAGTTATGAGGTCATGACTATAAAAATGAGTTTAGAAGTCATTCAGAGCAGTTAGAATTGAGCAGAAGGTTGATTACAGAGAACAAGAAAGCAAGGTTGTGGAAAAGGTCAGCTGTTAAGATAAAAAATAATGAAAATCTAGGAAAAGAGAAATTCATCCTAAGGAAAATTTTAGGAGAGCAGAGCAGAGCCCTGTTATTAAGGTCAAAAACTATGATTTTCTTTCTTCATAGCAATCAGTGCCTGATACAAAATGTTCTACAAACATTATACAATTGTTTGTTTGTTTGTGTGTGTGTGTGTGTGTGTGTGTGTAGAGGCCAACAGGATGTTTAAAAGGGTATTTCAGCTGAAACACATTCAAATTTTACTTCCTAACTAAAGAAAAAAATTAAATTAAAAATTACGACGTTCAAAGCCAATAAAATTTCGTACTCCCTTCATGTAAAATCCAAAATGCATACACCTGACCCATTTTTCCTTAAGAATTGGTTCAAGAATGCAAACTCTTTCCATCTCATGGTTCTGCCACCCAACATTTGGCACCCAAGATGGTGGAACAGCTAGCTGGCTGTTCATATGGCGTCAAGCTACAGATGTGGGAAACTATTAATTCCTCCTCAAGTTCCAGGGGCGAGAGCCAATCTCCAGGACCTTTGTAGACGTAGGATAAGTGGGCAAATGAAGGCCCTGGCTGGGCTTATCTGTCAGGCAAATGCAGTGAAAAGGAGACCATAACTTTCTGCTGGGTGATTAATTATCTCTGAAATGAGTTAGAAATTTTGTTTTGTTCTGTTTTGTTTGTATAATAGTTCAGAGTACAATAATTACATTGGCTTAAAGTGCTGTCAGAGGAGATAAAAAAGAGAAACTATACATTCAAATGAGGATTAATTAAGAACTTCTGAGGTGAGCCATACCAATTAAGTGGTACAAGGTCAAGAAATTCCTCAGTCTTCTGTTATTGAACTACCAGAGTAAAAATTTCTTAGTTTATTGATCCTGATACTATTAATAAAAATGAAATTAATTGTCTGTTGGAGTAGAATTAACACTTTCAGTTCATTAAAGTTACTGAGTTACTAAAATTGGTTCTCTTCCATTTGGGCAAAATGTTGGCTCTTGGAGAAAGGGGACAATTATCAGCCTATAGTGAAAACATTTGACATTCAGTCAGAATGCAGTGGTAGGAAATAAAGTACTAGAATAGAGACAGCACTGAACTAATTTTTAAAAAATTTCCTAACAGTAAGAAGAGCTTTCCTGATACAAGGAAATAATTCGTTTTCCTCTGTTTGTGTTACATTTAGATATAGCACTCATCAGAGTTTACTGTTGTAACAGAATTCCAATATCTACATATTGATCAGGCCCTCATATTGATATCATCTCAAAATCAAGGGGAAAAAACCATAGACACAATGTTCCCAGAAACAATAAAGATAAACTAAGGAAAGATGAAGATGGTTGGATTCCAAAGATTGTTCTCCAACTAGATTCAGTGGACATAGAATGATGTTTCCAATTTCAAAGTAAAATGAGAATCACAAAGTTTTAATAATAGACAGATTTTCCCCCATCATTAAATATTTTTAATGAAATTTAGCAAGCAATGGCAGTAAAATTTTCAAGAAAGATTAGAAATTTTAGAAGTCAAATTTACAAATTAGAAATTAAATTTTAAAAGTTAAAATTAAATATTTAGGAAAAAATTGAGAGGTAATTGTCTTTTCCCCCCAATGAAAAAGTAATACATTTCCACGAAAAGAAAATTCGATGAAAATGAATGCATAAGAAGATGGGAGTCACGCGGAATGACTGCCTGATACCCACTGCGGGGAGGGCATTCCCACGTGCTCACACAAACCACAGGATGAAGAGGGGGAGGCGCTCACAAGCCCATTTCTTACAGTTACCTCAACCTTTTTTTTCTCCTAGCAAGTTATGTCCCTCTCAAAATCTCTGACCAAAGTCTACACTAAGTGTAATGTCCTTCAGTAGCTCACATAGGGTTTTAAGTACAGACTAAAAAAAAAAAAAAAAAAGGAACTAATAAATACTGCTTTCAGAATTTGTTTTATCATAGCTTAGAAATGTAGCAGTGGCTTTTTTATGTAAAAGTTACACTTTCACCATCAACAACCCATCAACAGATTTGGCCTTTGTACTTTATGTCAGACAACTTAGTCCTACCACTCCCTGTGTCTTTTAATAGTAGCTTAACCTTTCTTATGCCTCAATGTACACATCCTGAAAGTGGGGATAGGAAAAATGTCTGCTCCCTTGGCTGATCTTTAAAAGATTTGTGTAAAGTAAAATATGTAATTCATTCAGTAGCTAACACACACAACTTGCACAGTAAATACAGTAGAGTCACTTCTTTATTGCAACACTTGTGAAGATCTCTGCACTGTTGCATAAAGTGCCAGCCATCTGAAAGTATCACCTGAACCAGTCGCTAGAAAGATAGAAAATATCAAGTCAAATGATCACTGAGAGTTAACTGGGTGGGGGAGGGGTCCTGCCTGAAATGCCACTTGGTCTATGAGGTTTTGAAAGTCATTTGATTTATGAAACTTAACAGAGCAATATATTCACGACTGATAGGTCAACAGTGAGTTTCGTTATTTAGAAAAGTTTTAAAACTAGACAACAAGTGGTCGTCCCTGGACATGTATGATGGTCATTTTCAAAAATTACAAGTAAAAGAACCCCTACAGGGAACCTCGCTGTTCAGAATCACAGGCTGGTACCAAACAAAAGCAGACAGATTCTCCGGCTGATGGTCACGTCCAGGGAGCAGGTCAGGGTCTGCTACCTCGGGAAATGACAAGTGATGGCCACAGGCAGGTGGATACGTGACAGAGCGAGTGAATCGTGAGCAGGGTGAAAGCTGATGGCATCCTCCACAATACTGGGAGGTCGACGGATGACCCAGGGAGGGCGAGGGACCATCTGAGTCTCCCAGTCCACTGGTGTAAAACCCTCCTCACCATTCTTCTCCCCCAAGTAAACTGCTGAAGCAATTTCTGAAAATGGAGTTAGCGATGGCATGTCTTTATTTTCACATAAACGCAGTCTAAAATATTATGCGATTTACATTCCATCGTATTTTCTAGCTCACACTGACCAATGCTGGTGAACAACATTAGAAATCTTACCACTTAAGGAACCTCTTGCTTGCTTTGTACTAAAACAGATGACAGCTGCTGATTTTAGAACCATCCTGCTTGTGACTAGGATGACCAAAATATGTGAGCTCAAATGCTGTCAGATCTTTATCTTTCTGCTCATGTGTCCTAGTGTACTAGGGGGTAGTAATTGTCTGGCCTTGCGATTTCATAGACATCTGCACTTTTGGAAAATCACTGTTTATCCCAATGAATCCCAAACCACTGGAGCCCCAACTACGGAGTCACTGGTCTTTAGACCAGCACTTTGAAACCACCCTAACACAGCTTAATGTAACAACCATCCTTAGAGTCGGGCAGACTTAGCTGGGGAATCTGAGGAATATGGACTTAGTCTTACAGATAATCAAGAGCAAAAATCCAAAACTTCATGAAAACCAAAAAACTAAAACATCCAAATGTACTTTTCTGAGTCTTTGATCTAAAAATTTTTTGTGGTTTTTGTAATTTTACACCTCCTTCCTAGAACTCCTCCCCCTACCTTTCCATTCAAGGAAGCCCCAGAGATATACTGAATTTTTTAAAAAGGGAAGTGGAATTTTAGTGACTATGTAGTAAGAGTTTAGAGAAGCAGATATTGTGGGACATTTGGAAACCAAATGCTGAGATGGCTTTCAAAGATATTCAGGTACTGACTTGTCTTCTTACCCAATTAACCTTGCCAGTTCTGAATTTGATTCATGAACCAAGAGAAATGGATAAACTTAAATAATTCCTCAAAGAGAAACACATTGATTATTCATGTTCATAATGAGAGAGAAGCTTACCTAGAAAAGACTAGGAAAGTAGCAAAAACCGAGCATCATTTCCATCCCCAGAATGGTCCTAATTCTTCAGAAATGCCACAAGCAAGAGAATATTTCAAATATTCTACCTGTTTCGTTCTTTATACCTACACCTCACTTCTTTTAGGTTCTGTGCACTTGGAAAGGAGGAGGAGGAGAAAGAAAGAGAGGAGAGAGAAAGAGAGAGAGAGAGGGAGAGAGAGAAAATTCATTTCTGTCAATTTATAACATGCTGTACTGCATATTTAGCCATAAACTGTTACATTTGCTGGAAGTTTCCATGTTTTGGGTCCGTTTTGCAAAACACTTAATAAATATAACTTTAGCACCATGGATTAACATACAGGTGTTTCAAATGCAGGTGGATTCTTGCTTCCAGAAAAAATCTTGACTGTGAAGAACTATGTCACCTCATTAATTATAACTCAAACTCCACAAATCTGTTAATTCTACATGTGCACCACTCCTCACCTCCACTACAGCCCAAGGACTAGAAAGGAGTAAAGCAAACACTAGGGTAGCTAAGCTCAGATTTTTTTGGATTTAACAGTGTTATAAAGATCACATGACTATTTTCCTCTGTGTTTAAATTCCTTAGACATTGTGCAGTTTAAACAGAAAATACCAACACAATATAATAATCATATTCACATATTAGAAAATGTAACATCTAAAGCACATGCAATCATTTTAGTTATTACAGTCCTGAGAAATAGCATATCATATAAAGTTGAGCTTGCGGAAAGTGTAAATGCTACATTTTTAAAAATAGGTGGTAATTGAAGTAAATGCTCTTGGTTTTGTGGTTCTTTTAGAAGCATTGGTTTACAATGACCCTTCCCAAATTGCTAGCATAAATGGATTTGGAAGCGTGTGATATACAACATAATAATGTAAGGGGAAGACTCTATCTTGAGAAATATCCTGCTAAAGGAACCTGCTGAGTCTAAGGGGGTGGAAAGCAATGATGTGCAGAAAGGAAAGTAGATGGGAGCGTTGGGCTCTGTGACTGGCATTGAGCACAGCACTTTCAGTTATTTTAACTCTCAAAAATACCATGAGTTGGTCAGTACAGTCCCTAGGTTCACAACTAATGAGACGGATTCAAAGGAAGTCAATCATCAAAGGTCACGTAGTAACTGATAAAGCAAGGGTTAGATCTGGATCTTCACATCCCTTTTACAATGCGTACTTAACTTTCTTTTCTGGAGTTCTCAAGAATTTGCGACCTAGCCTGGCTACCGGTGAATTCCTTCTTTATCTTCATCATCTTTCCAAATTTCTTCTATGGTCGCCTCAAGAATCACATCTGTAATCCCACCTACCTTGGATGGTGAGGCAAGAAGATGAATTTCAGATAGGTCTGGGCAATGTAGCAAGACCTTGTCTGAAAATAAATTTAATAAAAGAAAGGGCCAGGGCTGTAGCTTCTGCTGGCCCAGCATGTGACAGGCCCTTATATTGCTTGCCTAACTGCATGAGGGCTTGGATTCATTTTCCAGCACTGCCAAACTAGCTAGCTAACTAACTAAAAAACAAAACAGCAACTTCTTTGATGAATATTTTCTTGGTGCTTCTGGGATCGTGTTTTCTCTTCCTTTTGTGAGATCATTTGTTCCGATTTTTGCATGTTCAACGCTCTAGAATGCCTGCTTTGCTGGTTCACTTCTCCACATGACTTACCTCCCAGTTAACTGAGGCTCTTGAGAGCAGAGGCCATATCTTAAAGACCCCTGGATCCTCAGAGGTCTCTTCTCCACCACCTTGATTGCTGCCCAGGACACCATGTTGAAAAGCCAAGAAACCCTGCTTCCTGTCTCAGGAAAATGCAGTCCTCGGGAGGGTTAGTGACAGCATCTTGAGAGTGATTTCCAATGGGAAGACAGAAGGCGGGCAAGTGGCAGAAAACGATGGCACACATACGAATCTGATCAGTTGTGCTTGAAACAGTATCTTATATATTTTAAATTCATGTTTTCCATGAAAGTAATTCAAACGCAATCTGTCTAAAGTTTATGTTAAACTTATAAGCCATTATTTGGAATAATTTCTTTTCCTTCAACCTGAACATAAGGGAAATGAAAAAACTCCTATCCCTGGGTAAATTCATAAATTTGACCACAGTTGAGCTACAAAAATTTGATTGTCCGGTCAAAATTAAATAGTTAGTCCAATGTAAATATAACTCATCTTCTCTGGAGCTAAAAGCCCTCTGTCTGTAATACCCTCTCCTTCTCTCTAACTTCTCCTTCAAGGACTCTGCCTGATCAGTTAAGGGCGGAGTATAAAACACAGATCTACTGGTGAGCACCGCTGTCCTCATTGGTGGAAATGACTTCATGCCAATCTTCAGGTGCGTGCATTCTGCCGTCCACCATTCTACAGGACAGTGGTTTTTGTTGGCCTGGTCACCATGGATGGTGCTGGAGTTTAGTCAATAATTCATGATTCAGTCTTTTGGCTCTAGAAACCTTTCCCGAGACCAACACCTATCTCATTGTTTCCAGCTCAACCCACTTTCAGCTCGTGCTGACTGTGTACCTCCTGCTCCACCTGGCACCTGGTTGAGCTCTTCATCCTGGATGGTGCTATTGGGGTCACATTGTCCTTTGCACTACTTCCTACCTCTCAGCTCAGAAAATACAAACTTCCAGAAAACTTCTGATCTATGGTACACCAACAAGTCTAAGTGGGTCGTCCCTTCCCAGAGACCAAACAAAGGCTAGACCAAGGACCCCAACTTTAGAGGACACCCTAAATTCCTATACTCCCTTCTGATTTAATCCTCACCTGGATCCTGAAACTGGAAGTGTACACCTAAATGTGTACTATCTTCTTTTCTGTCCAGTCTTCATGCAAACCCCAGGACCAGCCTGTATAGAAAAGGGCTTTGTCATAGCCTCCTCTATCTGAGAAAGACTGTCAGAGATGGGAGGAGTGTCTTTTTCCATTGCTAGAAAAAAACTATGAAAAGGGTTCTTCAGATTTAGCTTTAAAATGCTAAAAGAGGGAATAAAAGAATTAGAATAGCCCTCTTTTGAGGCCACAACAAGAAGCTAAGGTTAACACATGGCATGATTTCTTTTAGATGTCAGAAGCTGAATATTAACTAAGTCTTTCTCTTTCTAGTCTATATCACCACTTCCTAATATAGTCCCAGACAATCTCTGCCTTTGGGAAATAAGAACAAAAGCCTTATATTCAAAAAGGCAAACAAGAAAAGCACATTAATAGTTTTCAAACTACATTCTCATTATACCTCAATGTCAGGAATACACAAAAATGACTGTGGTTGGTTTACTCTCTCCACAGTCAATGATCTAAAGCCCTAAAAACCTAGTTGCTTTCAGTAATTGTGCTTGCAGGCTAAAAGTCTAACTTCAACTCATCATTCCATTACTGCTTTTTATCATGAAAGGGTATAGACAAAATAGAGTATGTCAGTAGTGCAAATTCTCATCATGTTTCAAAGTCATAATTGTAAAACATGTGCCCTTAGTATATTGATCGTTGATATCATCCTTGTAATATTTGACTGGGTCAATCTAAATGCTGGTATTCTGATCCTGTAGGATAAAATGGTAGGATTCCTCTTTTAAAGCATATTGGACTTATTTCTCCTCTTCATTGTGAAAATTATATAAAATCATGCTGCATATGTCTAAGAAACTTGGGGATTTTGAAGGATTTATATCCAGGTATTATTTTGGTGGAAAAAAACAGGAATTAAGTAAGTCTAATTTGATTTTAAAAAAATAAGCAAGAAACCCTTGCATTATTCGTAAATAATATTTGAACATTTAAATAACTTTTAAGGGATGCCAGTCAAGCTTCTATATCTTGTTCTTTAATCTAACTGGTTTTAGATTCAGTGACTGTCCAGTTGGTGATTTCATGCCTGCTATGGATTAAAAACTGGTGGTCAACTTAGCACCAGCTGAATTACATTAGCATGGTGCCGAGTAAAGATGGACCACCTGAGGAAAATTGCCAGCATAAATAGAGACGTGGAGAAGAAGAGTGGGGCATTGTGGGTTCTTTCAAGAGTTGCTGTTTGAGCAGTTGGTTCTCTTGGAGGAGCTTATCCTGCTGGCTTCCCCAGTGTGGATTCAGCCATTATCGTTGGAAGAGCTCGGGACCTCATCAATGAGAGTGACTGTGGTTCACCTTGGGGGAGCTCTGCTCCTCACATTGTGCATCGCTTCCTGGCTCCGGAGGGGAGGCTGTGTGCTGGAGAAGCTTGTCACGCTGGGCTTCCTGACCTGTGCTCAACTGTCATCATCGGAGGAGCGCGGGACCTTGTTGCTGCTGAGGATGGCTGTGGTGCTCTTCAGGGCAGCCCCGCTCCTTATTTTGAGTGTGACTTCTCAGCTCCAGTGTAGAACCCTCAAACTACTGCACAGCTCCTTCACCCCGCTAGCATAGACTTCCTAGTTTCCACCACTGACCTTTGGCCTTTACAGCGCAGAGCCATAAAACAGACTGGCATGAGTTCTTATCGTGGGCTCTTAGATTTCCAGTTGGATTTGTGGAAGGCATTGTCATGTGCTTTGGGTCTTTAGCAGGGCTCATGCAGGACATTGTTGTGGGATCCAGGCCCTTGGCTGAATATTCTGGTCTTTAGTGTTGTGGACAGATTTTCCTGCACTTTCTTGTGCTTAACTCTGGTTGACCATCATAAAACAGCATTATAAATTCTGTGTCCTGTATGCAGCTGTTCTCCTTATAACCCCTGACTACAACAATTCCTATTTATAGCATCCTGCAGATAAGATGCCACAGATTAGCCCTCAGTTAAGCCAGAAACCCTCGCTCCTTTCATTCCATCAGTGTGCGCCTCACTCTGTCACTGTGCTTAACTCAACCGACTTTAAATGACAAAAGGCAGGGCACAGAAATTCCGCTTGTGAGCATGAGAGAGGGAAAGGGGAAGGACCCTTCCCGCTGGTAAAGATTGGAAAAATGGGCAAAATTCATGTGAACACTGTGTTCGGATGTAAGGGTCTGAACAATACTGGTTCCACACCTGTGAGGAACTGGGCCACACAGCAGGTGGCCAGCAGTGCGCAAGCCAGGAGAGCTTCGTCTGAACGCGTAGCCGCCCCATCAGTCGCTGGCATCACTGCCTGAGTTTGCATCCTGTCGTGTCAGCAGGGCATCCGATTCTCCCAGGAGCATGAAACTACCGTAAACGGAGCAAGTGAGGGAGCCAGGTTACGCGCTCCTTTGAATCACCCTGAAAACATAACCCCCAGCCCTGCCATTGGTGGAAAATTGTCTTCCACAATACCAGTCCATGGTCCCAAAAGGTTGGGGACTGGCACAATATACAACAGGAAGCACAGGATGCTGGTCTCTGAGAAAAGAAGTGAAGTGGTTCCTACCATCTTCCCCTTCCTCCTGGAGGCTCTGCAGACCTGGTCAGGGAGGGGGATCTGAGGCGGAGGACGATGAGTTAGAAAATAGAGGCTGTGGGCAGTGAGGCTGGCTGGCTGGAATGTGAGGGCGGGCTTTCTAGAAAGGAAGCTGCTACACACTCACACACACACACACACACACACACACACACCACACCAGGGAAATACAAAGCCACCATGCAGGGGGTGCAGGGGGCAGAGGAAATAACCTGGGAACTGAGATCTGAACACCACCGCACGGAGGAGGAGAAGACGTTCAGGTTTCAATGAGCCAGCAGCGGAGACCTCACTGAACACCTGGCACTCAGCAGGAACTTCAGAAAGGATTTGCCTTCAGTCGTCTAAAGTAAGCACAGATGAAAGGGGACCCTAAACTTGAAAATCAGAGTTCATATGATAACAAACTAGAGAAAGACCTTATAAGAAAATAAAACTGCAGATTTTTATATCTCATAAACAGAGATGAGACTGTTTCTAAGAAATACATGCAAATAAAATCATAAATAATAAGCTGGGAGTGGTGGCACGTGCCTGTAATCCCAGCACTCGGGGAGGCTGAGGTAGGAGGTGCGCTGTGAGTTCAAGGCTGGCTTGGGCTACAAAGTGAGCTCAAGGCCAGCCTGAACTGCATAGTGAGACCCTGTCTCAAAAAGACAAAAAAAAAAAAAAAAAAAAGTCTGCAAAAAAACACTGTTATTCTCTTTGGCAGCTAAAATATGAAAAAATAATTTATAAGCATAGATACTTTAAATGGTTGAGAAAGACTATCACAAATATACCAGTTAATTCTCTACATCTAAAATTTCATTTCTAAATCATCAACTCTTATGTGCAAACGAACTCTTTTGGCCTTCCCAGTGTCCGCAGAGTCAGATAAAGTTTCCCTGGGTGAATGTGGCCGCTTACACTCCTACCCCACCTACTTCACAGCCACGATTTCCTCCTCCTGCCCCAGCGACTGAGCAGACTCCCAGCTCACAGCCGGCCAGTGCCTGATGCATCCTTGTGGCCCGCATCCATCTTTCCCTCTTTCCTCTGTGCTCAACTGAAATGCTGTCCCCTCTGTAACACGTAGACTCGCTCGCCGTTCTTCTCACAATACCTCCTTTACTGTGTGCGTCACAAGATGGTGCTCACG
>RJWM01051076.1:0-10548 GCA_004363535.1 Dasyprocta punctata
AAACAAGCTGAGACTTATTTTGGCTCATGTTTCAGTCCGCAGTAGCAATAGAGAAGCTTCTCACATGATGTGGCGAATGGGAAGCAGAGAGCGAAGAAAGTAGCAAAGAAGGGAGGTAAACCCAGGCCACACCTGCAGGGACCTTCCTTTTCCAACCAGATCTTACCTCCTACCAGCAAGTCAGCTATAAACTCTATAATCCAGTCACCTCTGAAAAGCCCCACATATGAGTCCATGAGGCTTTCTGGGGGTTTCTAGATACAAACGGTAACATTTTGCTCTCCACCCCAAGACTCATGCACATCTCTTTATGGAAAATACATTTAGTCCATCTCCAAGAGTTGCCAGAGTCTGAATAGTTCCTATATTGATGAGAAATCCAACTGCAAAATTTTCCTCTGAATTTAAGGAAACTCTTAGCTGTGAGGCCTTGTAAAGATCGAAAGGAAGCTAAATATTGCTCATATACAATGACATAGAGTGAACATTCCCACCCCAAAAGGGGGACAGAAAGGAACAGGACCAAAGTGTGAATGAGTCCAGCAGCACAAACACTGAATCCCATGGCTCCATCCAGCATTTAGGGCAAGTTGGGGAGAGATGTGAACTTCAAAGTACTTGGACAGCCCTGCCAAGTCACTGCTGGTGGTTGCAGCTCTCATGGTTTTTCTCTTTAGCTGCTTCCACTCACTCCTTGTGGCTTTGCTCAGATATTTTATGTTCCTGGTTCCTTCAAATTTTGGGATCTCCACCACACTGACCTCACAAATTAATATACTGGCCTTTCAGGGGCTTGCCTTTTCTCTGAAATCTGGATAGAAGGCTCCATGACTCCACAACAATTCTATTCCGCTTTCCTGTAAAACCAGCACCATGTGGATTATGCCAAGGTCTGCTACCAGCTTCCACAGCAGCCACACTCCCTCATATCATGGCTGTAGATATTTCTGAGTGCCCGGAGGGTTGAGAAGTATGAATCAAATCTTGGGGAATTCTCTAGGCAGCTGTTCTCAAGCTTGGTGCCTCAGGGCTCTTTTTTATATATAAAAAAAGTCATTTTTGCAATTTTGAGCCTGCAGAGCAGAGCCTTGCTGGTTCCTCATGTGTTCTTAAGGCATTTTCCTAGTGTCTTGTTGTAAAGTACTTGGCTTCTTCTTAATAGCAATCTTTGCAGCAAACAAGCTTGCTCTGTTTTAACTTTACAGGTCTCAGTTTTACAAGAGCTTCCTTTCTAGTGAAACTCAAAACTTACAAAAATCAATCAGCTGTGCTGCTTGCTCTCTATTCTCTATGTAGAGCTTAAAGCCTCCAACAGTATCCATGCCACCACCTGAATGTTGGGCTGCTTTGAAATTTCCTCCACCAGATTAACTAGTCTGTTGTCTTTAATCTCAGTCTCCTGCAAAGTCTTAGGATACAGAGAAAATATCCACAAATTTTCTACTAGAGTATTACACACATGCTCTTGAATCCAATAGCCAATAGAGATATTGTTCCCAGCTGAAATCTCCTAGGTTTGGTCTTTACTGTCTGTCTTTTTATCAGCATTCTGGTCTTCTGAGGCCTGACAAGAATCCCTCATCAAGCTTGGCTTATAGCATTGTAGGGCCTTGCTCCAAAGCTTTCCAAACTCTTTCCACAAACCAGTTCCAAAGACTTCTAAACCACACGGTCAGGTTGTGTCATGGCAAAGATCCCACTTCTCTGTTACCAAAGGCTGTCTTAGTCACTTTTGTCATTGCTGGGACAAAATATGTAACATCTTCAAATAAAAGACAGAGAAGTTTATTTTTTTATTTTAAAAAACAAAACAGAAAAAAAGGGTAGAAATAATACATAATTTAAAAAATAATAAATCAGTTTATTTTGACTCATAATCTGTAGAGGTTTCAGTCCATAGTCCACTTGCTTCAAGGCAGTATGACATGGTACTGTGACATACCAGAGGAATAGCTGATCATGTCATAGTGCCTGTAAGCAGAGATAGAAGGGAGAATCCAGGGAAGGAGATAAACTCTTCCAGGCCATAATCCCAGTGACCCACCTCTTTCAACCAGAACCTACTGCCTAAAAGCAAGTAGGTTATAAACTCTTATAATCCAGTTAGCTTCCAAAATCCCCACTTGTAAGCACATGAGACTCCTAGGAAACATTTAGATATGAACTATCGCAGATGGGTTCATGGTTTTTAAATATTCTAACCTATCACATGTGGGCTTCCATTTATTCTGTTGCTCCATGTTCCACAGTTGTCAGGGTCTTAATGGAGGGAAACAAGAATTCTTTCCAAAATGATAATTCAGGATGCGTATGGGAAGTAACCATAATCACACTTGGAAGGAAGTGTCTGCAGTATCGCCTCCTAGGTTCACACTCAGAAAAACTTTTTCTTAACATGAACAGTTCCATTTTTACAGATATAAAGCTGTAGACCTTGATTCACTCTCCAATTAACCTCGATGAACTGAAAGGATTTGGGAACTTGAGGATCTTGAAATTTATTTCTGTTCATACGACCAGTGAGTCCAGTTCACAGGGCTGTCACTGATCTTGCAAAGACTGCTCTGCCGCTGTCTTCTCCCAGTCAAACTCTATCCCATTTCAGATCCACCCCCCACCCCTACCTGGTCTTTAATTTTCTACTCTGTACCTTTCTCTGTCTTCTTCTGTAAATCAAAATGCTCCTGCTCTATTTTCTGTCGCTTCTGGGTTTGCCCTCTGCCTGGTAGGAAGGTTTCCAGATGCCCTGAGTGATCTCATTAAATCTCCTGCCTTGGTAAGGAGAAAGGTAAGAGCAGCAGAGAGACTTGAAGTTCTTACAGCAGAAATACACTGGTAACACCACACTCAGGAAAGTGAGGCAAAAGGAGACAGCCCACATAGTTTCTTTTGCCCTAAGATGTGAGTAGAGGGAGGAGCTGTGGAGAATCTAAATTATGCATATTCCTTTAAGATCAGTTGCTTGGGTTGATGTAATAAAGTAGCTCAAGGACAAGATTATTAACATATTTATTTGTGTTATTTTTTGCTTCAGTTTATCCTCCACCTATTCCAACCAAGTCACCAGTCTTTCTATTCCTTGTGCTGGGGAATTTTGTAGTCTAATTGGAAGTGGAAGGAAGGTGACTCTTTTTCCTTTTTTTGTGAGAGGTTGAGCTCATGGAAAATATGATTTTAGTTATTGCTAAAGATAAAAAGAGAAGGGTTTTGTTTTTATTTTGTTACCACTGGATTGGGGGGTAAATGCAGGTCAGGAGGCTCCATGAGCACGGGAGACCATGTTCTTCTGCCCTATGATAGTTTTTACAGATAAGCCTAAAAGCATAAGGACAAAAGTCTAATGTATGCTTAGAAAAACCTGAATCCTAGCCCTGCGATTCCCATTCTTACCTGTGCCAACCCAATAAGACAACACAACTGTTGACTGTAAGCAACTTTGTGGATATAGACATGAGCACATCAGAAAATCTGTTGTGGACAAAAAAATAATGCCTGAAACCAGATGAAGGTACCAGGAGCTCCAGTGATGACTGGGGTTGAACTCCAACTCAGTTTAGTAAAATGATGGTTCATGGTTGGATGTAAGCTTTTTTCCTAAACTTTTTAACTGGATTTAGTGAAAAATTGTAAAGATAGTAGGAATTTTCATTATAAATATCTCACCTGATTTCCCTACTGCTACCCTCTTATCTTTTCATGGACCATTTGTCAAAATTAAGAAACTGACTGTAGCATATTACTGTTAACTAAACTCCAAACTTCATATAGATTTTAACAGCTTTTCTACTGATGTCTCCTTTCTGTCTCAGGACAAAATCCCCAGTATAATGTTGCACTTAGTTATCATATCTAGTCTTCTTTGGTCCATGACAATTTCTCAGTCTTTTCTTGTTTTTCCATAACGTTGAAAGTTTTGATATTTGGAGATAATACCCCAGTGGGTTTTCTGATGTTTCTCTTGTGATTACACTGAGGGCACGCTTTTTGAAACTAAGACCCCTCTCACTGCATTACAGCGCAATTCTTCTATTTTGCACAATAAAATTTATAGGTTAAGATTCAGAATTGTTATGCATATGCTCATACACAAAAGGAGTATAGACTGCTACTAAGAGAATTATAACTTGATTCATTGCAATTGAAGAAGACTCCAACAGCTGTTGCTTTTCTTTAGGTTGGTAAACATTTTCATCAAGATTAGTAACAGATCTTATCTGTTCCACTGGGATTCTGGGACTATTTACATAGGATTTTTAAAGTACTATACTTTAAATCTGTTGAAATCTGGTCAAATCAACTTTATTGCTTTATATACTATTCAGGACTCTTTGGACAAACAAAGTCAATTGAATTTTATTTAAATCTTAAGAAAAAAATCTTAAGTATGAGGTGTGATTAAATATATAGCTAATGTTTAAATAAAAAAATTTAATACACTAGAAGACACACTGCCACAAATTTCCCTCAGAATACTCCTCCTCACTTTGAACTTGCTTATTCCATCACTCTTGCCACTTTCTGAAGCAGTGCTGGAAGTCCTCTTTCATGAGTGTGTTTACTAGATATGATAAAAAAATACAGTCAATGCTGCTGATGTTGGCATCCAACAGAAAAGCAGGCTCATAAAAAATTACAGTTTGTCCTCATTTACCTTATTCACTGACTCTGGCACCGTGTGACTTCTGGTTCTTCCTCAAAGTCAAAACGATCATGAAACATTAAGGTTTTGAATCAATTCAGGACATCAAGTAGCTATGTTACTCTAACTACAGATATGAAAGAGGACTTCCAAACTGCCCATAAAATGGCAAGAACAATGGGACAAGTGTTTTTGAAACAAGCAGCAGTACTTTGAGGTGGATTAATAGGAATGTGTGCATTACTGTAATAAGTTCTTAAAAAAATTAACATTCACTATATTTTTATAGCACTTTATACATAACCTAAAACATACTATGTATCAGAGGCTCAAACCGGCGCTTTCTCTGTGGTTTCTAGGATATAAGAACTTGGTTGTAATAACATATATGGACTGGGTTTTAATAATGAGAAGTAAATTTAGAATTCATGATAAGCACCATGAGAAGGACAGTGACCAAGGTTATTAAAGAATGATCATTTGTTACCTAATTTTCACTACAATTTTCAGCCCTCCACATCATCTAGGTCACCATGTAGGCATTAATCAAAATGTTCCCTCCTGCTTTGCTGGAAATTCTGACCCACAGGTAATGATTGATTCTCCCTTCATGCACATTGAATGGTTGTCCCCTGAACATCTGACTGGGGCAGAGAGCATTTACAAGACTGAACAACTCTTCAAGAGCAGTCACCCATCTGTTCTGGCAGGGTGACATTCCACCTTATTTACTTTTATTAAAGAGTTCTTGGAAGTTCACATACTTCTTTGGATATATAGAAATCTAGAGACTGTACAGAATAAGTGCTGGCTTTTTATTATTAGTTTAAACAAAAATATTCTGGTGGCCAATGAATGTCAAGGCTGGTCATCTATGTGCTTTAGCATGTAATGATGGAATCATGAAAGTAAAGGAAGGTTCAGGAGGCTGCATGTATTCATGGTTTGGCACTATTCTACAGAGCAATGATTCAATACTGTTAGTCAGTTTGAGAGCAAGGGTACAGTCTTTTGCTTTTCTTGGCAAATTAAGAACTTACGCATCATCTTATTCTTTCCTCTGTTTGAGGTATGGAACCTCTGTCATTAATATCTTTCTCACTGATTATCTGTTGATTCACAAAAATAGTTTGTTAATATCTCAAAGGAGAAAAAATGAGTACAACAGTGAAAATAATGGCTATCAAAATGCAAGTTTCATTGCAGTGATTGAGTGTCAGATCCATGAGAGTCAGGCTAGGTTTTGGCAGAACTACATAGAGAACAAATCTTCAGAAAAGACAGAAGATAGTTATACCAGCGAATCAACTTGTAATTGTGGGCTGATTATAGATAATGAATCCGTTAGTCCTTCATTGGCACAAAGGTAAATCCTATGCTAAGTGAGGTTGGCCTACAGTAATTGGCCTGCCAAGTATGATTTAGATTGAATGACTAACACCAAGATAAAATGAAAATGCATGTTTAATGTTATTCTTCAGAGAAGTAGATGGAACTGTCTGGTCCAGGTTCAGGTACACATTACATTTGCCCATGGAGCAGTTTCGTTAACATGGGTCAATGGAATGAGAATGTAATATCTCCACAGTTTCAGCAATTCAGGTGAAGGGTCTCCTGGAAGACAAGGTTCAGACCTGGTGAGATCATTGTTTTCCTTTTCACTAACTTTGCCACTCTGGAGGTTTTAGGACTAATCTCCCCAAGCTTAAGAGTTAAGGAATTTTGTTAATATGGTGTATTACATTTTTGATTTGCATATGTTGAACCATCCCTGCTTTCTTGTGATGAATTCCACTTGTTCATGGTGTATCATCTTCTTGATGACTTGCTGCATTTTGTTTGCTGATATTTGATTGAGGATTTTTGCATCTATGTTCATTAGAGAGATTGAAATGTAATTTTCTTTTTTTGGTTGGGTCTTTTTTTTTTTTTTTTTTACATTTTTTACTTTAAAGAGAATAAAATAGAATAAAACTAATCAAAACAAACCAGTGTAAGAGATACAGGACTTCAAAACATTACAAAATCAATGATAGCTACCATAATGCCTTTTGTTATCTTCAAAACAGTTGCAGATAACTTCAGACATAGTAAAAATCAAACAGAACAGAATAGAATAGAAACTATAAAAACAAAACAATGAATGCAATAAAGGACTTCAAAACAAGCCAATAGTAAATCCAAAATTGCTACCATAATTTATCTTGTTATCTTTGAAATAGCTGCTCATGCCATCAGATTTTACATAATCCAACAAAACAAAAGAGAATAAAAACCAACCCAACAAAACAATGGAAATGACATAAGACTTCCAAAGGAAGACCATAGGAATCAACAATGACTGCGACCCTCGGAAGGAGTTCTGCCTGCCCCCGCCAGATGTCATGCCACGCCCCACCATCCTCCAAACCTATGATCAGACCACTGGCCTCAGACCCTCAATGTTAGTGAAACAACAAAGCACCACGGGCATCCAACTGCATTTCACCTCCATAGCCATCATCACAGCCTGTGTTTTTCCAGGTAAGCCAGTGGCTTATGGAGTGTCAGGGGGTGGCACTTCTTGTTTGTCAGCCTGTGCGTTGGAAGGGCTGGGGTCTGTCTGTTCCAGTCTGGTGGTGGCCTGCGCATGACACTCGTTCCCAGACTGGGCTTGCTTGCTAGTGTGGCCTTGTTCTCTCTACACGTGGGTCACAAATGGCACTGACTCACAGGGACAGGCTTGGGGTCTAACTGTTCCAGTACAGCAGTGGCCCATGCATGGCACTGGACCCCAGACTGGACTTGCTGGTGTTTTTGGTTGGGTCTTTCTCTGGTTTTGGTATCAGGGTAATATTTGTCTCCCAGAATAAATTAGGGAGAATTGCTTCCCTTTCAATTTCATTAAAGAGTTTAAGGAATATTGGTATTAAATCATCTCTAAATTTCTTGTAGAATTCAGCAGTGAATCCATCAGGACTTGGGTTTTTTTGTTGCTGTTGTTGTTGTTGGTAAGTTTTTAATTATGTTTTCAATTTCACTAACTGATATTGGGTTATTCAGAAACTTTGTATCTTCTTGATCCAGATTTGGTAATTCATTGTTTTTAGGAATCTGTCCATTTCTTCTGTGTTTTCAATCCTATGAGAGTAAAGATTTTCAAAATAGGTATTGATGATCTTCTGTATTTCCACAGGATCTATAGTGATTTCACACTTTTTATTCCTTATTGCATGAGTTTGAGTTTTTTCTTTCCTTTTTTTGATAAGGTTGGCTAGGAGTTTATCAATTTTATTTATTCTTTCAAAGTTCTTTGTATTGTTTTCTTAGTCTCAGTTACATTAATTTCTGCTCTGATCTTTATAATTTCCTCTCTTCTTTGGGTATTGGGCCTGACTTGTTCTCCTTTTTCTAGAAGTTTGAGGTGCAGCAGTAGGTTGTTTATTTGTTCTCATTCTGTTTTCCTGATATGAGAACTCACCATTACAAATTTCCCACTGAGGACTGCTTTCTTTGCATGCCACAGGTTCCTGTAAGTTGTATTTGCATTTTCACTGGATTGTATATATTGTTTAATTTCTTCTTTAATTTCCTCTGTGCCATATTGGTTGTTCAACAGGGTACTATTTAATTTCTATGTGTTCATGGTGCTTTTGTAGTTTCCTTCATCATTAATTTCCAGTTTCATTGCAGTATGGACAGATAATATACATGGGATAATTTCAATTTTTGTTTACTTCATATTAACAGAGCAAAAGACAAAAATTACATGATCATCTCAATAGATGCAGAAAAAATTTTGGTAAAGTTCAACACTCATTCATGGTAAAAACCCTAGAGAAAATCAGAATAGATGATCGTTTTCTCCATCCAATAAAAGCCATCTATGACAAACCAACAACCAACATCATACTAAATGGTCAAAAACTGAAAGCTCTCACTCTAAAATTAGGAACAAAACAATGTTGTCCACTATCGCCACCCCTATTCAATATAGTTCTGGAAACATTGGCCAGAGCAATTAGATAAGAGACAGAAATAGAAGGAATAAGGATAGGAAAGGAAGAAGCTAAATTATCATTATTCACAGATGACTTGATACTCTACTTAGAAGATCCCAAAAATGCTGCCAACAGACTTTTAGACCTAACAAGCAAATTCAGCAGTGTAGCTGGAGACAAGGTCATTAGTTGAAAGTCAATAGCATTCCTATACACAAACAACAAACTCACTGTGAAAGAAACCACACCCTTCACAATAACATAAAAAAGAATGAAATACTTAGGAATCAATCTGACAGAGGAAGTAAATGATTTATACATTGAAAGTTGCAGAACTCTTAAAAAAGGCATTGAAGAGGAATTCAGAAAATGGGCAAGATATCATTTGCTCATGCATAGGAAGAGTCAACACTGTGAAAATGGCCATACTCCCAAAACCATTATATAGATTTAATGCAATTCCAATCAAAATACCATTAGCATACCTCACAGATCTAGAGAAAACATTCCTAAAATTCATGTGGAACCATAAGAGACCTAGAATAGCAAAGGCAATCCTGGGTAACAAAGGCAAGGCAGAAGGCATCACAATCCAAGACTTGAAATTATATTACAAAGCTGCTATAATAAAATCAGCATGGTACCAGCAAAAAAACAGACCTGAGGATCAATGGAATAGAACAGAAGATTTAGACAGAACTGCAAACATACTTAGCCACCTTATCTTTGATAAAGCAGCCAAACATGTTCACTGAAAGAAAGATAGCCTCTTTAATAAGTGGTGTTAGAAAAACTGACTTTTTACATACTGAAGATTTTAGGCCCATGCCTATCACCATGCACTAAACTAAAGTTAAAATGGATCAAAGATCTAAATATTAAGACAGAAACACTAAAGCTACTGGAAGAAAAAGTAGATAGAAATCTCAAGGACATGGGGTAGGCAGAGAATTTATGAACAAAGACCAAACTGCATGGGAAGTACTTAAAAGAATCAACAACTGGTATCTTCTCTTATTAAAAAGTTTTTACACATCAAAAGAAATTACCAACAAAGTGAAGAGAAAACCCACAGATTGGGGAAAGATTTTTGCCAACTGTCCCTCAGATAAATGACTTTTATCTAGAACATATAAAGAATTGAAAAAAAACTTAGACCCCCCAAATTTAAAGACCCAATCCAAAAATGAGCATCCGAGATGAACACACAATTATCAGATGAAGAAATACAAATGGCAAATAAATGTATGAAAAAATGTTCAACATCATTGGTCATTTGAGAAATGCAAATTAAAACAACACCAAGATACCATTGCACTCCAGAAAGAATGGCTAATGTCAAGAAATTAACCAGTAACAGATGCTGGTGGGGCTGTGGGGAAAAAGGAACTTTTCTCTATTGTTGGTGGGAGTGTAGCTTGGTACAACCACTATGGAAATCAGTGTGGAGATTCCTCAGAAAAATAGGATTAGAGTTTCCATTTGACCCAGCTATCCCAATTCTGGACATTTTCCCTGAAGAATTGAAATCATTGTCCCATAACAATATATGTGCACCCATGTTTATAGCAGCACATTTTGTGGTAGCTAAATCTTGGAAGCAACCCAAATTTCCATCAACTGAGGAGTGGATAAAAAAGATGTGATATTTTTATATAATAGAAGGCTACTCAGCCATAAAGAATGATAAACTCGAGGCTTTTATAGATAAATGGATGCAACTAGAAACCATAAGTGAAATAAATCAGACTTGCATGGGTAAACACTGTATTGTCTAGCTACTGTAAGAAACTGAAAGAGTAAATAAAATCCAAAAGTTACAATACATATAGTAAAAGGAAAAGAAACTGCTCAAAGGAAAATTATGTTGTTTGATGAATCTTACATGCCTGTATCTGGAGGCCTGAGCAATTACTTTGAGGATATCAA
>RJWM01051077.1:0-10548 GCA_004363535.1 Dasyprocta punctata
AGAACATAAAGATTTTTGAAGACCACATTCATTCTACTGTAGTGTAAGATTTGTTAAAGTCTGCCTGTGTTCACCATTCCTAGTTTGAGTGAAGTATAAAACCTTTACTCCCATTTATCTTCCTTTATCTACTCCAATGCAATTACAATACTTATTTCTTCTACATGCATTAAAACTACATTATACAGTGTTGTTTTTTGCTTAAACCATCGAACAGAATTCAGAATACTCAAGAGGAAAAGAAAGTTTCCAATAGGATCCCTACTTTTGTTACTTCAATGTACTTTCTTCTTTTTTGATATCTCATAATTCCCCCTACTTTCATTTGCTTTCTGTTCAGCAGACTTCTGTTAGCATTCTGCTGGTAATAAATGTTCTAAGTTTTCATTCATCTAGTATTGCCTTGATTTGCTCTCCATTATTAAAAAATAACTTTTAATTAATATGCAACTATGGATTGAAAGTCCCCTGCCCACTAAAACATTACACTCTTCTCATAAGCAGTCCAAGGTAATCTCTGAAAGTGGTGTACTTCTCATTTCACAAGAATGTGCAAATCAAGAGATTCAAATAGTTGTATTCACTTGAAGAACGCCTGTGAAATTTCCTAGTCTGTCAGCAGTTGCATATCCAAAAAAACTGAAGATTTGAAAAATGCCCCTTTACAGGAGAAATGCATGCCATTCCCTCACTACAATGGTGGAGTTCAAATAAGTGATCTTGTCCAACATTCTGTGTGCATACAGAGTCAGTGGCTTAAAAGAGTGCTGCATTTTCATTGCACATGCTTAAAAACACACAGATTAATACTGGAGTTAAAAGTTTCGATGAAGAACCTTTGGTTGTTCAACATATCTGGTTGAACATGGCATGCAAGACTCTATGATATCTATAGAACACAAAGTTACCCTAACCCACAGATAGGTTCTTTTTTGCACTATTAGAGTATCTTATTGGAAAGAAAATTTATTGTTCCCTAACTGAAAGAAGACATTGTACATAAGAAACTAAAATTTATGGTCTAAGAATAACTTCATCGTGAAATAAAAGCAAATGACATAAAAAACAAGCAAAATAAAACAAAAACAAATTGTACAACTTCCTTATGGTCATCATTATTTCTTATAAGAAACCCACTGTTATTCGAATTTTTTTTTTCTGTGTAGGTATGTATAGTGCTCTCATTTGCTTTAAAATTCTTTTTGTAGTTTAGTTTTCAGAAGATTTATTCTGATGTAAGGGTATAAATTTCTTTGACCTTATAATGCTCTTTGCTTTATAATTAGCTTCTTTAAACTGTAAATTTATAATTTTTGCCAAATTTGAAGAATTTCGTATTTTCTTAGCCTTATTCTTTTTCTCTTTTTGAGCCATAATATAGAGAAGCTGTAATTTTTTTCTTTATTCCTTTTTTTCACTGTTTTCTTTCTTCTTTTGTATGCATGTTCCTGAGTCTATTAATTTATTCTCTTCATCAATTATCTCTCAGTTTTTCAAATTGTATAACTTTTATTACTCTATCTTCAAATGCACTGATCTTTTCTTCTACCTTCATTTGCCTCTTGATCTCAGTTTGTTTTTTCTATTTCAGTTATTGTAGTTTTCAGACTTACAACTTGGTGTTTGGCTCTGTACACTCTACGTCTTCAATGCAACATTTTATTTCTTTACTGAGACCTCTCGTTTTTACTTGTTTCAAACATGTGAAGGACTTCTTGAAATATATTTGTCATAATCATTTTTAAATCTTTGTCAGAAAATTCTAATATCTGTGCCTTCTCTGTGTTGACATCTAAGACAGGTTATTAAGAGTGCCAAAAGAGCCAGGCATGGTGGTGCACACCTTTAATCCCAGCACTCGGGAGGCTGAGGTAGGAGAAGCATTGTGAGTTCGAGGCCGGCTTGGACTACAACGTGAGCGCAAGGCTGGCCTGAGCTACGTAGTGCGACCCTGCCTCAAAAAGCTAGGGCTGGGAGTTTGGCTCAGTGACTTGAGCGCCTGTCTGGCAGGTGTGAGGTTGTGAGTTTGATTCCCAGTGCCGCAAAAAAAAAAAAAAAAAAAAGAGTGCCAAAAGATAAACATATTCTTACCATGAATCTATATTCATAGGCTGATCTCATATGTGGTAAGACAAGTTTTTTGAAATGTGATTAAGTTATGGATTTTGAAATGCAGAATTTATTCATTTCTATCACATGCATCCTTAATAAGAGAACAGCTAAAGAATTTATGGAAGAGATGAATGCAATGTATGACCACAGAGGCACAGAATTCCCTCCTCTTTAATCCATTAGAAGTCAAAATTCAGGTTCAGTAATTAGTGTCCATTGATCCTTGAAAGGGCATGGCTTCTGATAATACTCATTAATGAAAGATCAGGCAATCACCAGTGATCTGTTCATACCTCGAGAGTTGCCCCATTACTGTTCCCCATGTGCCCTCCATTGAGATCATGAGAATGCCAGCATTATTACCACTGAATGATAGCAAAAGTTCTGACTTTCTTCTAGGATTATCTGAAAATACCCTACTAGGCAGGGAGAGGGACACCTATTAATATGAGTTGAACATAGAATTTCAGGCTCTTTATGCGATCTGTACACACAGCGGGAGAGAGAAGGCTCCTTATCATTTAATGGAGGTGTATGGTCCAGTTTTTACTTGGATTTCTTGGCCAACATCTCAGTGGAGAAATTTGGCTCCATTTTTACACTCTGGCAAAGGAGAGATACCCAGGTTCCTACTTTGCTTTTGCTGTTGGAGATGGAGTCCTACAGGAGCAGCTTCTGTGGCACATGGTTATAGCAGAGTGCTCATTGTGTAAAATGTTGCACCTTTCTCTTTCCTGCTTTCCTAGTACCTTCACTAGAGAAAGAAAGCTCTGTCATTTGTTGTTTCTGCATTCACTTATTGACTTTCTCAGTTTGTCATCTTTTCTGGTGTGCAGGATGGGTTATATTAGTGGACTAAAAGAAACCCCAAGGGACTTGTCACTATGCTCCAATGAGTACTGCTTTCTGTAGTCAAAGTTCTTTCTGCTCTATACTTTCAAAGTTTCCTGCATTTCTTTAATGCATATATATAATACATATATTTGTGCAATTGTGTGTGCATATATACACACACATATACAATTTTCACACTTTTAAAAGTATGGGCATATAAAATAATTAGCTGCATTTAGTAGAAGTAGAAAATAAGGAAAGGCGCTTCTGCCTTCCTAGAATGTAGAGAGCCACATCTGCTTCCAGGAAGGCAGTAGTGCCCCTCTACATTTGTAAAATCATTCAACCTATATAAAATAAAAGTATATAAGCATACATAAGCACCTTTCCATAACCTACTATCTACGTAACCATGCTTGATACTTGATACTTACCTGACCCCTTTAGTTGCTTCTCCACTGTTACTGATGACTAGCACAAGTGATGATCAATGTAAACATAACTTCAAATCTACAGGCATTCATCATTATTCAGGAAATGGTTTTGCATTAGATATTATACTTGGTTGAACTCTAAGTTATTGTGAACATCTCACTGGTATTGACCTTAAAAATGGCATTTCATATGATTTCATTCAGAAATAAAAGGAAACTTACCTACAGCTTAAAGTAAAAAAGTAAGATGAAACAGGTGTGGAGAAAAGTAGAGGAAGGGAGGGAAGAAAGGAGAAAGGGAAGGAGGGAAAAAAGGAGAGAGAGAGAGGGAAAAAAGAGGAAAACAGAGAGAAAGGGAAGAAAAAAGAACAAATAACTGTACAAAATAAGAACAATGCCACAAGTGAATATTAAAGCCTTGGCCAGCCAAAATTTATATGCCTTGCTGACAGCACTCTAGTAGAGAGGAAGAGGGATACCCATTACCCAGAACAAGAAAGAAATCTAGAAATACATATAATAAAAGCAATTATTACATAGTGCCAATGTTTTTCAGAAATTATTCTATTTTAAATATATTAACCCATATAATTAGTAAAGTACAGGCAATAGTTAATTTCTTATTTTTTGACCCATTTACCGTGAGGACTCTGAAGCACTGGTCTTTCATCATTATTCAGGAAATGGTTTTGCATTAGATATTATACTTGGTTGAACTCTAAGTTATTGTGAACATCTCACTGGTGTTAACCTTAAAAATGGCATTTTCGTATGATTTCAT
Organism: Dasyprocta punctata; assembly: GCA_004363535.1. Taxonomy (NCBI): domain Eukaryota; kingdom Metazoa; phylum Chordata; class Mammalia; order Rodentia; family Dasyproctidae; genus Dasyprocta; species Dasyprocta punctata. The sequence continues at coordinate 4,162 of RJWM01051077.1, forward strand.
TCAATGCTTTTAGAGTCTCTGTTATTTCCTAGAGGCAAGAAAAGAAAAACAGTCATTAGAGAGTAGAGACTTAGAAAATAGGAAACTGGAGGGAGGGACTATCAGGCTGTACTGGTTTCATTTGTAGTGAGTGTAGTTCCCATCTAAGTGTTATTCCTATGAATTCTTCCTGAGTTATAACCAAACCACTTTGCTATTTAGAGTTTTTTTTTTACTTGCCACAAATGGAATGCTAATTAATAGCAAAGAAAAACTGAACAAATAGAAAATTTTATAAACAGAAATAAAACTGACACAAGTAGGGCTTTTTTTCCCCATTAAGGAGAGGGCATATGTCTCAGAAAACATGAGAAGAAAGAAAAGAGGAAAGTGACTACGTTAAGATATTGGAGACAACCTAAATTCCCCTCAACTGAGGAACGGACAAAAAAGATGTGGTATTTCTATGTGATGGAATACTACTCAGCTATAAAGAATGTTTAACTAGCCATTTTCATTCTTAAATGGATGTGCCTTGAAAATATACTTATTAGTGAAGTGAATAAGTCACACATATGTAACCATCATATTGTTGCACATGTGTGACAAACTGAAAGAAAATCTATCTATATGTTTATGTATGTATATAAAAAATTAGTTGAGATAGTTAAAGAATTTTGACTGAAAAGTAGTTTTCACAGGGTCATTTTTAGATTTCATTTTTACTGTGAATTGTTCTTTTAAAAATAGTATAGCATTCATAATATTTGTGTTTCTTCCCAATGTTTTTCTAATGCCCTATATATTCTTTTTTGTTATAAAATTAAAAAAAAGATAAAGAGGAACACAGAAATGATGTTTCATAGCTTTTTCTCCCCTCTGCCAATAAATAAAAGCTTTTTTGTGTAGTTCAAAAGATATATAATAAAGGAACAAGAAGTTAGACACACATAAAAAATAATAATAATTTTGTACCTTTAACCATAAGAGTAAAATTTTAAATTATACTACAGAACCAATTGTAAATTAAGAGCTTGTATGCAAAGTGCTTCTCCTTGGTACAATGATTTAACCTGTGGTGGGGAAATTTAATAAAGATGACAGATAAAACAAAGATAATTGAAAAGAAAGTAGAAGCCAGGCTGGAGGACATAGGATGATAACTCAAGTCTTAGAAAACTAGAGAAGAGGGCAGAAGTGAAGTAATGAAGGAGCAAGCAAGGGATTATGTGAACTTGGTCTCTGGGTTTCAGGGATGCAGGAGTTTTCTGTGGCTGAATTTCTCCCAAACTGTTTAGAAAAGAGAAAGAAAGATAAGAAAAAGTAAAGAAAAAAGAAAAAGAGAAAAATTTAAAAGTGGAAGCCCCACCCACCTGCTTTTATTCTGTGTGTCTTTGTTCCCAAGCACAGTGCTGGTTCACCTAACTTACAGCACTTGTTGGCTCATATTGTTATTGTTGCTTCTGACAGTTTCATGCTGCTAGTCCCACCTGTCTATCCGGTGCACTCGGACTGGGGGCCCTACTGTGTGGATGACGTTCCTGCTGATCTCTGGGCTTTCCCATGCTACTCAGCTGTAACCTGGCAGCAGGAATGAAAGGCAACAGTCTCTGTGTTTTGTTCACAATGTTGTTCACCTGGATCCCAGCAGTCACTTGTCTTTGAGTTTTCCCACGGTGCTTTTTACCTTGATCTTCTACATTACTTTTTTTTTTTTTTTTTTCTGTACCAGGAATCAAACTCAAGACCTTCTGCTTGCCTGGCAGGTATTGTGCTACTGACCTATGTGCCCAGACACTCTATATTACTTTTAGTATTTGAGCTCCTTTGTAAATATAAGATACAGCAACATCTAGATTATTCCTACTGCTGTGTCACATTCACAAATTTCTAGTTCCAGGATAACTTTATCTCACCAAAAGGAAATCCCATTTCTCTTACCCCTTAGTTATATTTCATGTTTTCTTTGGCTATGAATTTGACTGTTCTGAGTATTTCATACCCAATTTCACAAATGCAATCTTAGCACCATAGCTTTTTATGTGTAGTTTCTTTCACACTGCATAATATTTTCAAAGTCTACTTACTTATCCAAGTGATTGTTTTGCATATAAAGAGATATTTTCACCTAGTTAACACCTTTGCAAGATGGACAACTTTCTGATGAGGAGTAAAATTTCAACAGTGTTTAGTTTTGCTATTTCAGCATATATTCTAGTCTAACTAAAAGGACCACTGTAGCTGTTTGTAGTCTCAAGTAGAAGAGTAGTATTCTTGCAAAAAGTGAATTCTGTAGTTGCTTCTGTGCAAACATTTTCAGGCCATTTTCTTTTCTTTTTTCACCCCCCACTCCATATTCTCAGTACTAGGAATTGAACCCAGGACTTATACACTAAGCTATATCCTCAGATCTTTTGCTTTATTATCTCTATTATTTTTTATTTTTCAGCACCACTAACTTGATAAGTTGCCCTGGTTTGGCTGAAACTTGCAATCCTCCTGTCTCAGTCACCGAAAAAAATGGAATTATAGGTAGACCTGCCTGGGGGATTGTCTTACATTTGGAAAATTGTGTCTGATGTTCATACAAATGAATAGAGATTCCTGCTCTGATGTTTAGTTTTATGTATCAGTTTGAATAGGCACTGAATACCCAGAAGTTTGATTAAATTTGATTCTGAGTATATCTCTGAGGTGTCTCCAGATGAGATTGAATTGATCTACTCAGTAAATCAAATTGCCTTCTTGAATGTGGATCAGTTTTATCCAATTAATTAAAGATTTGACCAGGACAGAAAAGCAGAGCAAAATGGAACTTCACTTATCAGCCAAGTTGATCAGGGATCCTCTTCTGCTCTCACACTGGGAGCCATTCCATTGGATCTCTTGCTTCTTAGGTCAGCTGACTTGGACTAGAGCTACACCAGTCGCTCCCCTTGGTCTCATGCTTGCTGACTGCTGGGACCTAGTCTTCAAAATCATGCAAACCAGTTCCTTATATTAAATCATTCTCTCTGTCTCTCTGTCTCTGTCTCTGTCTCTGTCTCTTTCTCTCTCATATTTATATGTATGTATGTATGCATGTGTATGAGATTATTGTGTGTGTGTGTATTTATCTGGAGAACACTATCAATGCCATTTTCCATTTCTTACCAAATGTACTATAGAATAGATCTAATAATTATGTATTAGAAATAATATTTATTCATATTCATGTTTCCAGAGAAAGCTTTCTATTCTGACATTTTACTCTCTCCAGAGTATAAAATGATTTGGAGCCAAAGTTAATCACTTGGTATACTAAATTATTCTCTTCCCAACATAAGACATTATTAGTATTTTATTAGTTAAAGTATGCCTTATATTTCTAACTAAAATTAGATACACCTACTTATTTCCATGTGACTGAACACTGAGCTTTTCATTATTCAATCTCCATAAGTAATCAAGAAGCCCACTTAAAATGATCAGAAAACCAAGTTGAAATGTGAAAGTAAGTATAAAGTAAAAACTTTTTTGTATCAAGACAGATCAGAGATATTGAACACTTGTAACTATTCTCTGATCCAACCAACCCAAATGAACTCATGTTTAATTCCTCAGGCAAGAGGGCTATAAAGCAAAATTGACAGCAGTACCAGTAGTAGTGGCTTAGCAGTGAGACACAAAAATCTCTTCACTGGGCATTATTGTTGACTTAAACATTTGAGGGCACCAATTGTAGAAGTATGTTTCACTGAGCATCAGTAGCCATATGCAGAAATCAATGACTTCCACCAACCAACAGTGGAAACTTTCAGACTGCATAGGTATCTTCCAAGGTCAACTGGAAGATGTTGACCATTGTTGGTCCTCCCGAGAGGACCAACTTATAAATCATATTGGAGATATGGCTTCTGGGGGGACAATGTTAAGAACAACCAAGTGAGAAGCAGAAATTTGCTAATTTGTGATTGTTGTATTAGTACCCTTTTTGTGCTCAGATTAGAGTATATCCACAGCAATGTCTTCTCTTAGCATCTGCATCTTCCTCAGTGTTGATTATAAATTCAGTGCCACCTGACTGATAAAGCAAACTATTATTTTCAGGAATGAGATAGTATAATCGGAGTCCTTTTGACTGTATACGCCCTGAATGTAAAATTGTTTCAAAACCTAATCTGATGGTTTAAATTATGTCCACTGTTTACTTTGTAAAAGGGAATTTTCTGTAACAAATTCAAACACTAGCTTATATATAAAAGTTTTGAAATATACATTAATTTTGAATAAGTCAAACTGTACTATATGATGAAGTATTTCCATTTAAATTTCATGAAAGATTAAGCCATTTGTAAAAAAAATGTGAATGGACTCAGAGTAACAGTCTGCATTTAGATGTTGGAAAACAGCAAGGGAAATGGTTTTCATGTTCTTTTCATTTTCATGAATATGTGGGTAAAAATAGGAGTAAAGACCAAAAAATCTGAACTCTGAAATGGCATTTCAATAAAACAGTCTAATCGTACAGGATGTCAGCTGCAAGCGACTTTGCTACGTCAGGAAAAAACAATCAAAAATAGTGTTACTGAGTTAAACAACAATGTGGAGGATGTTTCCCAGACCTCCTCTTCCAACTATCAGTATGTGACTCTGCTGAAAGACATGTGGGAAATGAGGCAGGAGCACATGAAAAGTAAATGGCTTTGTGATAGATTAATCAATTTCTTTCTTTCACAATGTGTAGGTTAAACTTGATAAACCTTACTTTCCCACCTCTTCCAATTTTAGGGGGGAAAACAATGTTTTGAAAAAGATATTTAATCAGCTAGATGTTAGCTAGAAAATGAAATTATGTCTTTTTCATGTCAAATTTTAAGACACACAGTGCCATATACATTACTCTTTGTATTATTCAGAGTTCTGTGGATAAACAGAACTAACACACTATATACATAATTACAAGAAAGGATTCATTATATCACCTTGCTGGACAGCATTACTATGGCCCTCTGAGAGCTGGGGAAACCAGTAGCTGCTGAGTTTCTATTCAGAACAAGAGTCCAGTGATGCAACTCCAGGATAAGCTAAAGATCTACAAGTCCCTTGGGGAGTGTCTGCTGCAAGTCCACATTGAAAGGTTGAAGGATCTGGAATCTAATGTTATGCATGACAGACAGAGTTCAGCTCTGCAAATGCCCATAAGCAGGCTTACCCTTCTTCTACTCTTTGCTCCTTTCAGAACATCAGTTTATTATATATGCTACCTGCATTCAGGGCAGGTCTTCCTTCCTGAGACCCACGTGCCTCACCCCTCCGGAAACACCCTCACAGACACATGGAGCAGTGTGTTTTATCAGTCTTCTAGGCATTCCTCAATCCAGACAAATGGACAAAGTTAAGCTATCATGACTTTGAATTTATATCCAATGTCAAAGCTTTGTAAGTACAGTATGATAACTGTAAAAACACATACTAAAAGTTTGAACATTAAGTTCACATTATTTGAAGTGCAAACTAGTAGTGATAACACTTGTGACAGCAATTAATATCTCATTTGTTTCCAAAGTTTTGTCGAATTTCCATGTTTAAAATAACTTCTCCGTAATTTCTAACATCCTTTTCTTCATTATCCTTCCCCTCCCAAATCTCTCACCTCTCAAATCTGTGTCAAGTCATGAGACAGCAATTAATAACCTTTGGTTACAGAGTTTTAAAATGTTTTTCAAGAATCATTCTAATGGTGATCAGGAGATTGTCTTGATGTTAAATGAAAAAAAATTTCCCTTACTTAAACTGATTATTTTCTAATGAATTTATATATTCCTTCTTATAGAACTATTAGAGATACTAAAGCTTCATTTTAAAATATAATACCATATACAAAAAAATACTGGCATTTTCCTTCTTAAGCAATCGTTTCATAAATATTTACTGAGCACATTATATGCAAGGCATTGTTAAAAACCAAAATGAGCTCCTAACAAAAGAAAAAAGTATATATAAATGAAGGGAATATCGAATGGGTCATGTACTCAATTTTCAGGTAGGCATAATTTTAAGTCCCTTTAAAATGTCAAAGCCCACCAGCTAGCACACTGCTTTACCCAATTATGTTTTCAACTGCAGCTGTGAGTTGAACCAATTTTATCTAATTTAGATGATACAAGCCTTTAAAAAATAACTAATGAAATAAAATGAAACAAAAGAACTCTAAGATAATTCCTCATATAATCTAGAGATTTACAGAGTCAAAACCTAAGTAATCATCAAAATAAACTAAATAGATTTAGGGAACAATTTTCTTATGAGAAAAAATGTATTTATATTTTTTGAATTTAAAATGTCTTGAGTACATTTCCATATATTTTAATTTTCTAGTCCCATTACATGTCCTATCATCACTGCACACTCCAATTTAAGTGAATC
>RJWM01051078.1:0-10548 GCA_004363535.1 Dasyprocta punctata
TAAATGAATATATGAGAGAATTGTACATATAGGAGTTCACTCTTCTGCTAGTTTGAACTGACACTGTAGTTTTGGAAAAGATATATAACCTAAACTAAGGCCCTAGGATAGTATGTCAATTAGAATTGTCATTGTGAACCAGCTGTAGTATGGGCTTTATTTTAACAAGCCACACACACACACACACACACACACACACACACACACACACATGCACTCATGCAAATCAATGTGTTTTGTTTTAGGAAATTTAGAAATGAAGATGCAGACACATGTAAGAATCGAATCAGAATACGAGAAAAATTTGAAGTCCCAGGACTTGTAACTTCAGCCAGAAAATGAATAGCACCAACCAGAGCCATCATGCAAAAGCCAACAAACATAACATGCAGAGGCCCCATCAGGGCAGAGTGCCATTGTGCTATGGCACCCGCCAGCCTCGATTTCCATTAATTCTTGGTATCCAGAATTGTCTTCTAATCCCTGCCCTGATGCAAGTGCTTTCCTGAACCTTTGATATTCTACTTCCTTACATGCCTTTTTAGATACTTCTCATAAGCGTGTTAATCCTTAAGAAATCATTCTTCTATTCTACAGATATTGAGAGTGTCCCCTCCACAGCATGCTTCTTCTCTGCAGCACTTCTACAACCACCATTTTTTTTTTTTTTTTTTTTTTGTGGCACCAGGGATCGAACTCACAACCTCGTGCCTGCCAAGCAGGCGCTTAAGCCACAGAGCCAAGCTCCTGGCCTTAGTTTTTTGAGACAAAGTTGTACTATATAGCTCAGGCCAGCCTTGCGCTCACATTGTAACCCAAGTCGGCCTTGAACTCAAAACGGTCCTCCTACCTCAACCTCCCAAGTGCTGGGATTAAAGGTGTGCGCCACCATACCCAGCTTTACAACCACCATTAAATAACCAAATGTGGAATTTGTCTTTTAATGGTAATCTAAGCCCTAGAATTCATGTAAGGTTGATTAAGTGTTGTTTATTCAGCTGTACCCGCATTTCCCAGTGAAGTACCTTGCCCTGATTCAATATAACACAAGTAACATATACATTTGCTCTAATTGTATGACCTTATAGTAGTATCTCCATCCTACTGAGTTCACATTTCCCTATACCTTTAACTTGATTATTTAACTTTCAATTAACTTAATGCCAGAGAAATTAAACTTTTGGGGAAATGTCAGGAAGAAACCTCTGCACTCCACCAAAAACTCCAGTAAGAAATGCCATCTTGTTCCCTGGGTGAGTCTAGTGTTATTCCCCTTTGGTCTGGATTCACAGTCTCCACTGAGAAAAAAACATCACCAATGGGTCATGCACTCCTCTTGGGGATTTCACAAGGTTAGTTCCACAGCAGATGATCATAGACTCTTGGGCAGGGAGAGGTTAAAAAATACGGATAATATTTCACAACAACTGGAATAATTTTCTGCCAGGGCCTGGTTATAGATTCAAAGTGTGTTTTCTCTATACTACAAAGCAGCAAAATATCTATAGATATAGTGCAACATTTGAATTTAGCACTCTGAGATGCAAAACCATAACAGATATTTTATATACTACTAATGACAATAGTAACGATTGAGTCTAAAGTAAGCCTATCCATATTTGTTTTCAAATTAAGCGTGTTACTTGAGAATATTCAAAACCATTTGCTAAAAGGATGTGAACAGTGCAGATGCTCATCAAACTCCATCTGTCTGAATATATTAAGTGGTATTTCCCTAGCTGAGCGCATGCCTCAAGTCCTACATAACAGAAGTGTCTTATGCCTGGAGTGAGGGCTGAAACCTAATTTAGAAACTGGATTATTTTATCCAGAGGTGAAAGTTCTAAATAGATCTTGTGAATTTGTATCTTTATGATCTGCATCCATTGAGCACAAAATCAAAAGTTCATGTTGAATATAGAGAATTGGACTGCACTTGAAAGACAAGGTAGCTGTGACTGCTTTTCTATAAAAAAAAAAAATCCTCCACAATGCATTAACAAAAGCAGCTTGAAACTGCTCATATAAATTCTTCCAGGAAAGGGGTGCTTAGTATTTCATCTCTTTCATATCTCCCCATAGACCTCATTGCTTTCTATTTTTTTCACTCAATGTAAACAAGGAATACTGCATGTGATTTTTGTAATTTGAATGCTTTATGAAGGGTTAAAGTTAGTGGATGCACTTAATTTGAAAAAGTCCATTTCCATCATTTGTAGGAAAGGTTATATTTGTTTTTAGAACACCTTTAAGGATTTAGTAAACACTGGCAGGTTGACTGTTACATACTGATCTTCCACCTCCATGTCAAGTTTATCCCTAAACCCTTCCCTCCTGAGAAGGGGTGCTCTGTGTCCAGGCTGTGCAGTGATGTCATGACCAACGGGCCTGTGTTTACAGACCTTGAAATCTATGTTTTTACTGCCATTCACTTTTTTCTTTCTTGTATATCATATGTCATCTTTTGGCACTACAAAAAGAAGATTTAAAAGTAAAGAAATCTGAATCTACACACCCAAGTTTCTCACTTTGCTTGAGCATCACAGCAGGCAGCTTGTCATTATTTCCCCAAACATCATTTAAAATAGCTAATAGCATCTCCTATTGATGCTTAATAAGTGAAGGGTCACCTTAACTCATTCCTCAGACCTTCATCTAAAACTAAAATGGCTTTCAAAACAAGATAATGAAAAACTGCATCATTTACACTGTTTTGCTTCAACAGACTTTATTCTGTTTTATTTTGCTTGGTTTCATTCTCTTTCAAATAAAATACTATTTAAAAAAAACTAAAATGGCTGATGGAACAGGTCTCTGTAGCACCAAAAGATAACAGAATAATAATCTTTCTGGGTATTTTTTTCCTGTCACCAATCAACAGTTCTGCCTTAGATACTTACTGATAATTTTATACATGGAGAGGAAAAAAAAAAAGAAAATCCAAAATCAATATAAAATCTTCATGTGACCTAGATTTTGAATCCCATTCTTCATAGAATCTTTTTATTTGCCACACTTTTTTTTTAATCCCCTTCTTTTCATTCCTTTATGGGCTGAATTAAACCATCTGAACGTTAGACATCAAAGATCAGGAAAGGAAGAAGAAAAAATTTTAAAGCCAGAGACAAAACAATGCATATACCACCTCCTGGAGCATCACACTATGAGTCCTATAAAACTTAACATTGTCTTTTTTACTGCAAAGCTAAAAAGTTGAGCTGAAAGTATTCAATCTATTAACTGATGAAAAGTGCAAAGGAGATTTATCTCTATCTCTCTCTTCTCCAAAAACACAAGCATTACAATTCAATGGAGTCAAATATGAGAGGTTTCTTTTAGAACAACTATAAAAATCACAGGATGTATGAAACAAATTTTAAATGGGTAACACAAATAAACAGGAAATTCCCCTCATCCACACCTGGCAGTACCCTGGATGGGAGAATCTTGAAGAGATTTATGAAGGAGGACTTTCTGTGAGAACTTTCTTCTTTTAGGTAAAGAGCACATTAGTACACGGAAGGTTTACTAAAAGGTTGTCAAGTTAGGAAGCTTGAAATGAAATTTTATTTTGGTATATTTCAATAAAGTAATGTAAGTGAGACTTAATATTCTATGTGTTGAGTTCCCAGGTTTACACTATTGCCTTTGGTTTTCTTCCTGTAGTTGAACATTTATGGAAAGGAGGGGAAACCATATGAAGAGCATCTGTTTTGTGATAGGATGGTATTTTCAAAGTGGATTTCATAGACCAGTTGGCTCACAGTTTCCCAGAACAGGTTTTAAAACGCAAGTCCCTGGACACCTATCTGTCAAATTTCTCTTTCTAATAGTGTACACATATTTATGAACACTGAGAAAGTACTTCAAGCTGATTTTTTTTATGAAATTTGAGAATTAACAAAATGACTTTGTCTAAGTGTTTCTACAGAGATTATCTTTTTGTTTTGTTTTGTTTTTGGTACCAGCAATTGAATTGAGGACCTTGTGCTTGCCAGGCAGGTGCTATGCCACTGAGCTATATCCCTAGGCCTACAGAGATGCTTATTTATCAATTTAAGGTCATGTGTAGCCCTCGATTATCAGTGGGGAGTTGGTTCCAGAGTCCAGTAAACAGCTATAACCAAGGAAATTCAAGTTCTTAATATACAATGGTGTAGGATTTGCATATGACCTCTGCACATCTTTTCATATGCTTTAAACAAGGCTTGGTGACTTATACTACCTCGTGCAACACAAATGCTATGCAGATAGTTCTTCCATATTGTTTAGAAAATAATGACAAGAAAGAATATCTGCACATATTCTGTACAGGTAGAACCATATTGGATCTAACTGTATTCTACACAAACCAGTGAAGCCAACAATGCATCAGAAATGTGTGCTGGGGAGAAATGTAGGATCTGTGAAATGGCAGGAGGCTACAGCTGTGTGTCCACACCTGCCACTTCGTTCATGTGGATTCAGTGCAGTACTTGGTGGACAACAAAGTCAAGGTTTGGTTTTTAGAATTTCCTGTAATTTAAAAAATATTTTTGATCTTCAGTTGGTTGAATCTGCAGAGGTCTGACTGTATGTTAGCTACCTGAGAGCTAGAAGTGCATGTGCACTCAACTTACTGAGTGTTGTTCTTCCACTTTGAGGCTTTGTGGTTAGGTGCATATATCTTAAAAGAAGACAGCCCTAGCCATGAGATCTTGCTGAAGATTTCAAGCCTCAATGAACACTGGTTTGATTGTATGAAAAATACATGCATTAGTGACCTACTAGGGCTCTTTCAAGTATTAAATTCAATAACGTCCATTCTTGGTACTTAGTTAGCAACTGAAAAGTGGTAGCTATTACAACATTCCTTGGCAGGGGAGAACAGTGCAAAAAAATAGTTTGGAATTTATCCACAATTAGTGTTTCTATTTAGAACATCACACTAGGTATTTGATTTTAAACATGCTATCATTTTAAAAAATACTTGAAATAGCCATGTATCTGTGTCTTCTTTGAAGGAATTCTCATGGGAGACCATATTTATTTTTAATAAATGTGACCTTCTTGAAATATTTTCAGAATGTCCCTTTGAGTACCATTTAGATATATCAAATGATTATCTGTGAGTGACTTTTGTGATCAGGATGGTATGTTTATCATTACAAATAAGTAAAATTTGAAAGGAAGGATAAAAATTGTGTGACCTTCAAAAACATACTAATGGTGTTGAATAATTGCGCTCTGAGAATAGACTTTCTTTAAAATAGTTAAATCTTTGATGGTCAAATCTAGTGAAAAGAAGCTAGCTGGTCATCATCAAGAGTCTAAAATTGAAATCTGACCCAAAGGTTATGCAACTTGTGTCCTTGTGTGTTTCATAATTTGGCAATTCCCAGAGAGGAGCTTCAAGCATTCTTCAGATAAGGAGGTGGGCCTCTAATATGACAAGGATGTAAATACTTTGATATATTTAGAAACCTATCTTACTTGGGGTTACTCATGCCTAACGCACCATATATTGTTACTTTTCATGTACAGGGTTCTGCAGAAATTGCCTCTCTTATGATACAGATTTCTATCTATGGCATCCATATGAAGTACTCTAGTGCTGATGGAGAATCTGAAATTAAACCATTTCTCTAAACTAATATGCATACGGGTTTGAGTGCTTTTGAGACAGATCACCTGTTTCTAATGTTAGTGGCAGAGTATTTCATAGCTTTGAAAACCAGAGCCAAAAAACTACATAATGTTCTAGAGCTTAAATAATTATAAAATGAAGATATAATAGATCTTTGAACAAAATAAAAGGTAACAGGAAACAGGGAGAAAGATCTTTTTGTGAAATGAAAGGGGACCATGAGATGGAGGGAGGAAGAAGAGGGGAAGGGGACATGAAAAGAATTAAGATGTGTCAGCCAGTAACCAGCTCCAGTAGGGAGGCAGCAGCCGGCCCTGTCCCCGCATGCACTCCAGCAGCCCTCAGGGTGCTTCCACCCCAGGGAGCTAGCACAGGCTGGGCAAAACAGCAGCCAGCCCTGCACCAGCACACCCAGTGGCCACCATTGGATGCCTGTAACCAGCACTGGCCAGGAGAACCAAACAGTCACGTTCCAGAGAAATTGTAGCCAATGTGGGAAGTGCCTGGGACCCCACTAACTGTTTGCTTGAAAGAACCCTAGAAAATGTCAAGACGAAGAAGCAAAAGGCAGTCCCTGGATTCAAACCCAGGCAGAGCAAGTCCAGGAGATAAAAACACGGAAGAGATCAGGAGTCGCACATCTGAAGTTTCTGAAGTGATGGCAACTCAAGTAAACAAACAACTTCATGAGGCTATAAAAGAAATTAGAACAGAAATACTATCTCAGGTAAAAGAAGAAATGAAAAACATAATAAAAAATTGCTATGTCTTCTAAAGAAGACATAGATAAAAAAATGGAGGAGCATAGGAAAATGAGGGAAACCTTGAATGAACAATATAAGAGAGATTTAGAATGCATGAAACAGATTCCAAGAGATATCCAGGAAATTAAAAACTCCATTGAAAGCTGGCAAAACTGCTTGAAAGAAATTGAAGATAGACTTTCAGACCTTGAAGACAGGTGTGCAGCTAGGGATCATGAAAGGAAAGATATCTTAAAAATAACAAGGAACCTGGAAGTAACAATTCAGCAACTGCAAGGCAATGCAAAGCAAAATAATTTAAGAATAAATGGTGTCAGTGAAAGAGCAGGGTCAACACAAATGACATTAGAATTCTATTTACATAAGTAATAGCAGAAAACTTTCCAAACATGGGAAAAGGAAGTGACATTCAGAAAAGCGAGGCATATAGAACTCCAGCTAGCTATAGCCAAAATAAATCTACACCCAGACATATAATAAGTCAAGATCCCAGAAATTCAACACAAGAACAGAATATTAAAAGCTTTTAGAGAAAACAAACAGATCACCTATAAAGGAAAACCCATCAGAATCATGACAGACTTCTCAACACAAACCATCAAGTCAAGAAGAGCTTGGAGTGAAGTATTTCAAGTCCTGAAAGAAAACACTTCCAACCCAGATTGATGTACCCTGCAAAACTATCTTTCAAAATTAACAGAGAAACAAGATACTTCCATGACAAAGAACAACTGAAGGAATTCAAGATCACAAAACCAACCCTACAAAGAATACTGAAGGACACTCTAGAGAGAGATAAAAAAGACTACAGCTCCAGGAACAGTGGCAGAGGGGGATCACCAAGTGGGGCAAGCAATTGAATGGAGAGGAGAAGTAGGCAGTCAACAGCAGGAAGATAGCATGGCAGAGATGAGCCAGTGCATGTTGGCCTTAACCATTAATGTGGATGGCCTCAATTCACCAATAATAATAATAATAAAAAGTACAGGCAGAGTGGATCAGGAGAAAAGATCCACCAATATGCTTTATTCAAGAAGCACATTTAACTCAAAAGGAAATTCATAGACTAAAAGTCAAAAAGAGAAAAAAAGTAGAGGTAGCTTACTCATCAACTGCAGAATGGATAAGAAAGATATGGCATTTCTATACAATAGAGAGCTACTCAGCTATAAAGAAAGATAACCTCAAGGCTCTTGTAGGTAAATGGATGCAAGTTGAGATCATGCTTATGGGTGAAATGGTTCAGAGTCATGTGAACATCATGCTATCTCCCTAGTATGAAAAACTAAAAGAGTCAGTGGAATTCAAAATGCACAATAGATGTTAAGAAGGTGAAAGGGGAGGCGATATCTAGAGGGGAAAGGCAGTGGCCATTGTTAATCTACATCCTGTTTTGAAACCCTGTATCATTTTCATTGTTCTGTTTAGCTTGGTTTTATTCTGTTTTGTTTTGTTTGATTTTATCATACTTGATGGCATGGACAGCTATTTCAAAAATAACAAAATGTATTATAGTAGCCATTATTGATTTCCTATGATCTCTTTTCAAAGCCCTGTATTGCCTTACTTGTTTTCTTTTGATTGATTTTATTCTATTTTGTTTTGTTTGACTTTATTATGTCTGATGGTATAAGCAGCTACTTTGAAGATAACAAGATGCATTATGGTAGCCACTGTTGTATTCCTATTGTCTTGTTTTGAAGTCCTACATTGCTCTCATTGTTTTGTATTGATTGGTTTTATTCTGTTGTTTTCTTTGATTTTATTGTGCCTGATGGTATAGGAAGTTATTTTGAAGATAGCAAGAGGCATCACGGTAGCCATTGTTGGTTTTCTTTTATCTTGTTTTGAAGTCTTGTATCTCATTCATTGTTTTGCTTTGAATGTAAGCATTATGTATTGCAAACATGTACTAATAAAAAAAGAAGCACTAAAAATAAAAAATAAAAAGAGAATGTTAATACTGTTAACCCAACAGGCTACTATGATAATGTACTCTAATGCATATGAATGCTTAACAGGGTCTGGCACCTAGTAAGTTCTCAGTCAATGCTAGCCATTATTGGGTTTGCTAGGCATTCCAATAGTGGGGAGAAATAGTTTCACCCAGAGTGGAGAAATGATTAATTTTTTGTGTGTGAAGTTGACCAAAAAAGGGTAAAAGGAAGGACAGATGATAGTCTTTAACCATTTTCAATAATCTCCTTAATTTAGCCCATATTTCTCTTGAGGTCATAAATACAATATTAATATTTCCCACATTCCAAACTGGGGAGCTAGGTCACTAGAAGATTTCTAAGGGCGCCAGTGAGTTATCAGTGGAGATTGGAATCAAACTCAGCATTGTTTTCAGTTGGGTTCTCTAACAAGCCACTGCCTTTCACATGCAGATGTTTGTTATGTAATAATTTAATTCAATGCTTTTCATAAAAACTGCCACAGAGGGCCTGCTTCATATGTGTTACTTTGTTGTTGCCCTAGTGACATTTGAAGAGCCCTCGGGCGGCCACAGAGATCTGAGGACCCCAGAGAGCAACTCCATGTGGATAAAAAGGATAAGTGTTACAACCCAACTCTTCTATGTAGAGCCTCATATTGTGCACTATGAATTAGTACTTTTCTTCTGGCTTTTTTTCCCCCTTGTCTATAGTCAGTATGTTAGAAAAATAAATTCAGCTTTCTACAAGAAGTTGAATTTAAGAATAATCAAAGATATCAAGAATTAATAAAATAGCATAAAACCTTCTAAACTATTGACCTAAAAATAATTCTGGAAATATCCTAAAGTCATGGAATATAAGAATTTTAAAGTCATTAATAGTTGTAAACCTGTTGAAAGAAAGGATTTTATTTATTTCTGTGTCTCCAAAAGCTGGTGCACGATCATGCATAAAGTAAATCATCCATTAGTGCTTACAAATGAACAGATACAAGGAATCTGGGGATACAGCTCAGCGCCACAGTGCCTGCTTGGCAAGTGCGAGGTTGTGAGATCGATTTCTGGTACCAAAAAGCACAACACAACACAAAACAAAACAAAAACCCCAAAAATACCAAATGAATAGATACAGCCTTCAATGTCCAGTCAATATCAATTTCAAGTAAGTATCACCCAAAATCTTCTGGAAAGACGTCATATTAGTTCCACTGTAAAAATCATAAAATGCCAAGGCTCTGTAATACACCATGTGTATAGTTGACACATCTCAGTTTGCAAATTCAAGGAATTATGCCAAGGTGCAGAACAAAAAAACCTGAAGAGTCTATAAGCAAGGAATTTCCAGGAGTTCCTGTAAGTTCTGCTAATTCACTAAAAGTCATCATTAAAAGCCTCATACTCTTCGTGAAGAAAAGAAAAGAAGTTCTAATGTTTATCCAATAAAGCTGTGGAACAAAATAATTTAGAAATGATCGATAATAAAAATCAAGAGGAGCTTGAGATGGCTATGATAGAGGAAACAAAATGGATTCCCATATGTGTATACACGTGCTTCGCAAGTTATGATGGGATCATGGACTTACATCCCAGTAAACCTATCATCAGTGGAAAATGTCATAAGTGAAAAATGCATTTAACCTGCCAAACATCACAGCTTAGGTCAGGCTACCTTAAATGCTTTGAGAAAACTTACATTAGCCTACAGTTGGACACACTCATTTAACACAAAATCTGTTTCATAATAGAGTGTTGACCATTTCTTGTGCACACAGATGCATGTTTTGTTAACACAACGGGGTAGGGAAACATAAAATAAAATATCCAAAAATCACTGGCAACACAGTTGTATATCCTCATGATTAAATGCCTAGTACTGTATATCACAAGCTCAGGAAAAAGGGCAAAATTCAGAATTTGGTGTACAAGTTCTACTGAATAGATAATGTTTTTGTGACATCATGAAAATTGTTAAACTGGAGAGCATTGGTAATTCTACGTTATAAAAGACTTCCCAGACCATCTCATATAGAACCACACGCTAGGATCTGAGAGTGGTCACTGAGCTCTGCCCACCTCTCCAGTCATCTCCACTTGCTCTCTGCTTGCATTCCAGGTCTCAGCAGTGTCTGGTAATCACAGGTGCCACCTCCCTGCTCTGCTCCTTTGCATGTGCTCTGCTAGTCCCTTGCTTGGAGAGTAATAACTTCTCTCTTTCAAGA
>RJWM01051079.1:0-10547 GCA_004363535.1 Dasyprocta punctata
ATATCACACCTTGATAATTTTTACTCCCCCCATCCCCATCCTTTGCTCTCCTTCTTTCCCTGGATCCCTGACTTACACCTGTTTCACTTCCCATCTCTCTTTTGTTTCATTCTTTAAATTACAGTTTGAGTTTCTCATATTACAAAAATTGTGCAACATTTAACTGTCTGTCTGATTAATTCCACTTAATTTTTTTTTTTGCGGGGGGGACTGGAGATTGGACTCACAACCTCATGCTTGCTAGGCAGGCACTTATGCCACTGAGCTAAATCTCTGGCCCTGTTCCACTTAATATTATGGTTTCAAAATCCATGTGTTTTCCTACAAGTGAGTCAAACTTAGCCTTCTGTATGGCTGAGTAATATTCCAACATATATATATATATATACACCATATTTCTTTTATCTATTCATCTGATGATGAACATATAGGCCACTTTTTAAATTTCTTGTTTTCAATTTTTATTTTTTATTAGTACTTGCAGTACATAACAATCACTTTTCTCAGGAAGAGGTGGTAGATATCTCTAACACATCTTATTTCTTTTTTCATCTCCTTCCCTTTCCTTCACTGCCCCCTCTCTTCATGTCTTAGTCCCTTTCCCTTTGCAAAAGATCTATCTCCCTATTATCCAGCTTTTAGTTTCCTTTGTATTTATACTTTGGCTTTCTCACATAAGAGACACAATGCTACTGCGAATTGTGTTATTATAAATATGGTATGTGTGTAGCGCTGAAATACAATGACTTTCATTCTTTTGAGATGATATCCAGAAATATAGTGGGTCAAACGGAATTTCCATTTTTAGTTTTGAGGACTCTCCACACAGGTTTCCATAGTGGTTGAACTAGTGTACATTCTCACCAACAGAGTAGAGGGCTTCATTTTTCCCATAATCTTGTCAGTACTTCTTGTGTTTTCAGCACCTCTTCAATGCTCAAAGATACTGAATATTTTTTTATGTACTTGTTCTTAACCTAAGATTTTTGACCAAAAGATTCAGAATTTGTTTTTCTGGAGTTCAGTGAGAAAGCTGCACACCATATATCTTAATATTTTTGGTCAAAAATTAAGATTCTGATGGAATAACTGAATTACAGAGATTTTTATTTTTATATGTTCAATGGTAGTATATCAGTCTATATCTTGTACATATTTAATGAGAAGGAATTGTTTTTATGTTTTTGACACCATTTTTATCTATCGATTCGTTC
This sequence comes from Dasyprocta punctata, assembly GCA_004363535.1. Lineage (NCBI taxonomy): Eukaryota > Metazoa > Chordata > Mammalia > Rodentia > Dasyproctidae > Dasyprocta > Dasyprocta punctata. The sequence continues at coordinate 1,215 of RJWM01051079.1, forward strand.
ACAATTTCATGAGCTATTGTTATTTGCCTTATTATTTCATACCATTTTTGAATCAATAAGGACAAAAGTCTTCCACGGTTTTTGTTTTTACATTCTCATATTTTAAAACAAGATTTAGCACACTAATAAATTGATATAAAACAATAAAAGGTAGAAAGATTACTTTTTATACTCGGAATAGGATGAAGTATACTTTCAGTATATTTAAAAACTAACAAAAAGTTAATTTAAATCTGCTGTTAAGAATATTTTCCCACTGCTTATAAAATAATTCCAGTCTTCATGTGATCTTTCTTTTGGAAGTGAGGTCTTAGGAAGTCTAATCAAATGTAACGACATTCTGTTGATGTATTCAAATTAGGTGCATCATAAAACATGAATTATAATATCCAAGTAGACCTCATTCAACTATAATAACCTCCTTAAATCTAGGATTTCATACTTTTAATAGGTAAGAACCACAGACCAAATAGATTGATGGATCAGAATAAGCTTAAGGAGTAATTGGACATTTACATAAACATTTCTGACTTAAAAAGAACAACTCATTTTATTTTTTCATCCCAACATAACTCACATCAAAGGTATCAGTGAAGTTTGCCAAAGACTTTCCAGTAGGCAAACAGTATCTAAATGTGAATACAGAATTCGGCAGTTTTTCCCTTTGATAAAGAGACAGTCAATAGCAAGTGTGTGACTGCTAATTGTCCTCCAAACATCCATTCTCTCCTTTTATCTCAAATTAAGAGAACTCCTTATCTGAATTGGATACACTATTAAAAGACTGTATTTCTCAGCCTATGACAATGCTGGGTATGGTTACCAACTAACTCAAGGACAATGAATTGTAAGTATCACTGAGCAGAACTCCAGTTCAATCTGAAATCTGACTGTCACCCCACCCCAGGAAGTCCCTAGTGTGAATAGTTACATAGTTCCAGAAATTTTATTATCTGTTTCAGGGTAATGAGTATCATTTGTAAGAAAGAGCACATTCTCTCTGGTTCAGATCTTTGTCCTTTCTTCAGACTTTTATTGAGGATGTAGTGAATGCAGTATTTATTCAACATATTATCTTCTATATCTAGCCATCTTTTGTCATGATTGTAAGTGTTATTGAAGAAAAAGTAACTTTTTAAACTAAAAAATTAATTTTAACTGACAATCATATTTTATAGGGTACAATGTGATAGTTTGATACATATAAACATTTTGGAATGATTAAGTCAAATTAACACATCCATCACCTCACCTACTTATCTTTGTTTCCTGTGGTGAGAACATTTTTAAAAAATGTTCCCATTTAAACTGACATAGTTGTAATTATTAGATATAGTATTATAATTTGATAAGTGCATATAATGTATAGTAATCAAATCAGGGTAAATGACATTTCATATCCACAAATAGCATCATTTTTATGTGCTGAGAATCTTCACATTCTTTTCCTTTAAGTATTTTGAAATGCATAAAAAGAAATGCCAGCAAAGATGCTTAGAAAGGAATCTCTCACAGACTGTTAGTCAGAATGTAAATTAGTACAGCCACTAGGAAAAACACCATGGTTCCTCAAGATACTGAAAATAGAACTCCCATACGATTCAGCTATACCTCTCATAGATATATATTCAAAGAATATCATTTTGAAATCATTTTGAAGACACATGCTTGCCCCGTTTACTACAGTATTATTAATAATAACAGATATGGAATTAACCAAGATGTCCATTGATGGATGAACAGATGCATAAAATGTGTTATATACAGACAACAGAATATTATTGCAACACATCTTTAAAGGTCTCAGAGCTGAGTTCATGCCAACAAGATGTGCATGGGTGTTAAAGCTGCACATGCATTGCTGTACTTATGGCCAGGCGAGGAAGCTCTCATTCCTGGGAAGGTAACAGATAAGGGGAACAAGAACATGAACCACTGCTGATAATTGCCACAGGGATCCTATACGTCTGGTGTGTAGGTCAGACCTCCATTACTGTGACAAAATGCCTAGGAAAATCAGCTGATAAGGAGAAATGATATATTTTGAGTTATAGTTTTAGAAACTTCACTCCATGGCCACTTGGTCCTTTATGTTTGGGCCTGTGGTGAGGCAGCATGTCATGAAAAAACTGTGTGGTGAAGCAGACCTGTTCACCTCCCGGTGGCCCAAAAGCAAGAGAGAGAAGAAAGAGAGGAGAAGAGAGAAGAGAGAAAAGAGAGAGGGAGAGAGGGAGACAGGGAGAGAGGGAGAGAGAGAGGGAGAGAGGAGAGACAGAGGGAGAAAGAGAGGGAGAGAGGGAGAGAAAAAGAGAGAAGGTGGGAGTCCTAATATTTTTAGAAGACTATGCCCCCATAAGCTAACTTCCTTTCACTAGGTCCCATCTGCTAAAGGTTCTGACCCTCCCCATACATAGCTTCACAGGCTAGGGACAAAACCTTTAGCAAGTGGATCATTGGGGAACATTTAAGATCCAAGTTACATCATCTGGCACTTTTTCAAAACAAGATCATTCAAGATGGCAGGCTCCTATTAATGTAATTAAATTCTTGATTAACCAAAAGAGATTAATTAAAATTACTGTCTCAATAAAAATAACAATTATTTCCAGGGAGATCACCAGGACAGCTTTTGTTTTTCAAGCTTTTTTTTTTCATTTTTGTTATCAGTTTTTGGTAACATGTACAAAAAGCATTAGCTGCAAAGGTAAAAATATTTTTTAAATATTATACTGCTTATGTGGTTTTGGTATCAGGGTCTTTGGTAATGCTGCTGAAATGATGAGAGTCAAAATATGCTATTTAAATAAAACACATGCAGGATGAATTGATCTATTAACTACCTTCTGTGGTTTAATGGTGGGCCTTTCTTATCAATTAATCTTCAATTTTGTGGTTCCTCACAATAAGTCAGGCTGAATTAAAGTGTAACTTTAAGTTCTACTGCTTTATAAAATGTTATTTGTCACACTTGATATTTTATCACAAAATGTCTCAAATAATTCCTAAATACTATATGAAAAATGACTATTATATCCATAAGCATCCTAAGGAAAGTTCTTCTTAAGGTCTACATGAATATCTTGGAGAAATAAACTGTCATTTATGTTTAATTCTGAGATTAATGTCTGAGTTGAGATTCACTGGTTGGTTTTTGTGAAAATTATTCAGCAATATTAGTTATTAGATAAAATACAAACTACAAAGCATCCAGCATATGCAGGCACAGAGTTCATCAGCATAACTTTATCAAGTTATATAATTAAATGAAAATCATTTTAAATCTTTGCTTGTAATATATAACCATGAATAATTCATTTAAAAAAAAGAGAGAAAGAATGAAATGCCCAAAAAGATTATAAACTCATTTGGTATATTTGTTAGGCAGTATACTAAGGACTTTAACCTGAATTCATGGCTTCATAGATAGCCTTCAAAACTAGTGAGAAAATTTTTGTTGAGCTGTGGACAGAAGAATTTCAATATTTTAATCAAATTATTCCAAAGAGGATAAGCCACAGCCTACCATGAAATCAAGGACCATTATTCTTAACAAAAAGAAGAAAGACTCAATATTCTAAAAGTGGTTAAGTAATATGAAATAGCTAAAGCACCAAGGAAAAAAGTGCAAACTTGTCCCCAGCTTCTCCTCTCTCTCTCTCTTCTCTCTTTCTCTCTTTCTCTCTGTCTCTGTCTCTGTCTCTGTCTCTGTCTCTGTCTCTCTCTCTCTCTCTCTCTCTCTCTCTCTCTTTCTCTCTGCTTGCTGGCTGTCATGGGGTGAGCAGCTCTCCTGCACCATGCCTGTCTGCCATGCTATTTCCGTCATGCCCTTCTGCCATGCTATTTCTGTCAACCGACCATGGACTGAAAACTCTAAACATCATGAGCCAAAGGAAAAAAAGTTCCTCTTTAAATTATTCCATCAGGTATTTTGTCCCCCAAATGGGAAAGTGACTAACATACCTGATTTTGTATTTCTCATGGGTTTCAGGGAGTCAGCCATAAAATAGGGGAAACATGAGTCTAAGGTGACAAGTCTTGAAGAACAGAAGAGATGAGTTCAAATCTTGTTCACTTACTTAATATATATGACTCATAAATGTAGGACAAGACATGTACTAAGTATACAGATCTATATTATCTTCCAGGATTAATGTGTAGTTTGTATAAGACAAAGCATGAAAACCTGACACAGAATAAACACTCAACATTAGTTTCCTTCCCACCTGATGCAAGTAATAAACCAATTTCCAGTAAGACAGTACATGAAGATATCCAAACATCCTATGTTTCTGGCAGTAGTCTTCTGGAGTACTCTGACATCAGAGATAGTTAGTCCACATTATGTAGTAGACTTTCACCTCCCCTAAACATGTACGCTAAAGATCCTTTTAGACACTGTGACAAGATTTTAGTCCAGCTCACGGAGATTTCAAGATCCTAAGATGCTGGCTAAAAATTGACTTATTCTTACATACTTAAGCCAAGGTAGCATGGTCCCCAGAGGATCCCAGCCTTATCTCTGCTCTGAGGCTCATACAAAAAAATGACAAATAATAATAATAAATGAATAAAAAATAAGTAAGTATTGAACACATTAAAAACATCTAAGGAGGTTTAATAAAAAAAGAAGAAGTGATTCAGGGACTCTAATTTTAATATCTCCATATGGATGCAATCAGCTCAGTTAATTTGCCTTCTACTGGAACCAAGCTAGAGCTTGGATAAAGGTTATTTCACCGAGGGTTTACAATACTATCTGCATTCTATAACATATAAATTTTTAAAATCTGCCTAACATAAAATGTAGTTACATAATAAAAAGCTCTTTTAACTTTTCTTTGTCTATTTTCCATTGAACTGATAACAGATACATTATTAGTCATAAATTAAAACACCTCATAGCATACTAAATTAACATTGTCTCATTATTTAACTAGTACATCTTTCCTCTCATCTCTATATCAATATTGGTGAATAAAATTACAATCCACAATTGTTATTTATCAAGGATATTACAATAACATGAACTCACAAATACTATTACCCATATAACAATTTACTCATAAATATTTTTCAACTAAAATGAATTGTGAATCTCTAGTAAGCTTTATGTTGAGTTTAAATACATTCTATATAATTTCTCAAAACTGTCTTTGTAGTCCCTGACATTTGGTAGTATGAAATATATGTAAATATATATATAAATAAGTTGAGAGTATTTCTTTATATTATTTTATTATAAAGTAAGTCACCTATAAGAAGCAGTTAAATTTAATTTCCTGAATGATTTGAATTTTAAAATCTAATTTTTATATTCAAAACAAAGCTAAAAAGGAAACATGAAATATAGTAACTATATTGTAAATATAGTTAAAAGTTCATTATTGATTAAAAGCCATTTTCTGTTGTGATAATGTCAATATAAATTTGCTGTAGCACACTTTTGGAAATTAAAAATTCTCTTAATAAATGTACCTCAAAGTGATTGAGATGAATTATAATTCATAATTGAATCCCCACTAGTTGCTAATTTCAATATTTTACTAAGAATAGATACAGCTATCAAAGTGTATATGTGTGTATACCTGTGTATTAATAAAAATTTTTTCTAAATTTTTAAAAATGTACTTTCAAATTTTTCAATAAATGGAAATTTCAAAGGTGTTGGATTTTGATGTTTTCAGTCAATGGCAATTACTGGAAACAAGCTAGAATAGAGAAACATAGACATGAGCAAGGAAAGAATTCAGTAAATTGAATAAAGAGAGACCAAGCAAACTTCAAGGATTAATTTTTAAATTATCTGTGTTTAGGTCTATGTTGGTTTATGGGAAGTATCTTTTAACTGTGGTCTCATTTTTTAATGGATAATATAATCTTCCATGTTAAATTAAAATTAATTTGAGATGATATATAATTGAAATTTGACAAAACACTCAAAGTTCAATTTTGACAAAACTGAGTTTATAAAAATAATTGTACATGAAAATGACCTTCAATCAAGGCACAAAAGCAGTATTTGTGAAAAGTAGTGTTTCTACTGAAATACTTATTATTTTACAACCTGAAAATACTGGAAGACTGTCAGTAATTTACCAAAGCATTCTCTGGGCTATGGGAACCTTAGCATTTGTAGATAAAAGATAATGACAATTAAATATATTATGGTTTGTAAATAAATGTCACCTGAAGGAGTACATTTTTTAGATTTAATAATGATATTTAAAAAACTGTACTAAGAATCATCTTTCAAACACTGAATATATGAGCATATGTAGTTACATGCCTTATAGTTAACATACTATGTACAGTATTTGAGTAAGACTAAATAGATCTCTGTGGTGTTAATGACATACTATTTACAATAATATGTAATAGCCAGATGTGGTGGGCAATGTTTGTAACCCCAACACTCTCAGATGCCAAGGCAGAAGAATCTTAAAGTTTCACTCCATCCTCAACAACATAGTAAATTAGCAAGATCCTGTCTCAAAATAAAATAAACACCTGGGGATGTAGTTCAGTGTGATGACCTTGAGTATCAAAAAAAAAGTGATTTTATTTCATACTTTCATTATTTCCATTTTTGTTTTTTTTATATTCTACATCTGTATATGTATATGATTTATAGTGTTTGCTTGTTGCTTATGACTAAACAAAATGATTTTACTGTGGGAAGTGGCTGAAACTGAAGATCAATCACAGATGCAGGGCTGGAGCAAGGCCAGCCCCAAGGACATGGGGTGCCTGAGGCAAGCCGGGTGAACAAGCTATTCCACCTCTGAGAACATGAAGTGCCCAAGGTGAGTAAGGTGAACAAGTTGTTAGGTGGAGGTGTTTTACCTGACATCAACCTGATGAGTGTGTAAATAAATGTGCTGTAGTCATTGGCAGTGCTATTCTCCACCAAGATAGAGCGCTCTGAATTACCTCAACTTTCTGCATTTTCACTCTTGCCTTCATTTCTTCATGGTCCTCCCCCTGGGAGTTTCTCAAGAGCTGTGCTGGATGTGACATTTTGGTGCCTGAACAGGGACCCAGGGTGTGAGGAAACTCATCATTTAGCAGGTGAGAAAACATCTCCAGTTGTGTGTATAAAAGGAAGAGAGGTGCATTGATATCATCAATATTGATCCAACTAATATCATCAATATTGATCCCATCATCAGGTATAAAACTTGGAGCAAACAGGTTCTCAGGAGCAACAGATGTATATAGAAATGGTTGCTATATTACTGATTCCAATATTTGCCTCATTTTTTTTTTGTGGATCTGGATCAGGGAATATCTTGATGATTATATGCCTGGTGAGATGACCACAAAGGATTTGACTTGGAGCACTGTCTTAAAAATAAGCCCTGAGCAGAAAACTGATAGTGGAGCCACTTTTACCTTGGGTTTTACAGAGCTCATAGGACAACAGATTGTGGTCCCAAATGACTGAGAAGGAATAGTTAAATCATGTTTAAGTCTGGGGGATTATCCATTGTGAAAGGGAAATTTTTTTGAGTTGTGTGCAAATCAGGCCACTTGCAATGCTGTTCACGTGGCCATTACAAAAGACATGTTAACCAGAAAAGGTGCCTTTGCTGCCTCAAATAATCGATTTACTTTTGAATTACAAGTATATGAACAAATTAATATAGCTGCCACAAGGGCTTGGAGGAAACTTCCTTCAAAGGGTGAGACATCTCTTGATCTGACTTCCATTCACCAGAGTCTTGATTAACATTTTCAGCATTTTGTGGCATGCTTATTGCAGGTGAGTGGGAGGATTATCAATAATACAGAGGCTGACAAGTTAACTGTTCAACAACTGGCCTTTGAAAATGCAAATAAGCAGTATAAAGAAGCTTTATGATCCCACAAGAAACAAATTATGCTATCTGAGATTATTTGGATTTGCAGAGACATCAGCCCCTCTTATGTTCAGGGGGCTGCCCTGGCAGCAGCTATCATTCAGGCTATTCATCCACAGTCTACAAGAAAGAGAAAGAACAAGGGTACTTGTTTCAGCTGTGGGGATGAGGGACATTTTGCTCAAAATTGTGCTGCTGCATCTGTAGGGGAAGCACAGCCATTATCTGTCCCTTCTAAAAAACCTCCTAGTATCTGGCCAAAGTGCAGATGAGGATATCATTGAGAAAATGAATGAAGATCCAAAACTGATATGGAAAGCTGACCTATTTTGGGAAACTTTCAATGGAGCCTGACCTGGCCCTTCCAAACAGTGCAGGTGTTTTCCCCAATTCCCCCCAAACACTACTCTCCAATGCCAAGCACGTTTCTGATGCCTGGTGAGCAACAAAAGACAGTGAAAGCTTGGACTTCAGTCCCTCCTCCAGATTCATAGTAATTCCTGATATAAGGTCCCAAGCTATTCCAACTGGAGTCTGTGGACCTTTTCCCCAAGGAACAGTGGGACTATCACTAGACTGCAGCAGTCTCACCTTAAAAGGTCTCTAGGTATTGTCTGGTGCCACTAATGCTGATTACACAGGGGAGATAAAAGTTATGGTTCAAACTGTTCAACAACAATGGCTGTGGTAATTTTCATCCTCTGGGCAATTCACACTGGCTCACTTCCCTGGTGCTGTTGGTTATCATTATCCTCCAGACAAAATAATTCAATTGGCTTCTCCCATACCATTTGTCTCCCCTTCAAAAATAAGCTTTGTTACCATCAAGAGAAGTGTCTCTGTTTTCACAGGTGGGTCCTCTTTGAGCAGGGAGGTTATGTAATGGCCTCCTATTCCCAAATACAAGATACAGGTTTTTCTTCTGCACAAAAGACAGAACTGTAGGCTGTTTTATAGGCCTTGCAAGAACATTCATGTGCTCCCATTAGCCTCTTTACAGGTAGCACTCATTTGCAGGGTGGTGAACCACATTGAAGTGGCCACTATACACACTAACCAAGATCTTTTTCATTTATTTCACATTCTCCAAAATGTCATTTGGTCATGCTATGTTCCCTGTTTTATCAGTCATTTACATTCTCATTTCCAGTTGGCAGGGCTTCTGATTGAGGGAAATGCTACAATAGACAGATTGCTAGCTACTGTCACTGTTACTCCCTCAGATTTCATTCAAGCTACCTCCCATGACACCTTCCATCAAAACACTTCTGCCTAATGCAAATAATTTCTTTTAATCCAGGAATAAACTCCACAAATTGTTAAACAATGTTCCTCGTGCATAATACATCTTTCCTTACTCCCTATTGGGGTTATTCCCCTAGGGTTACATCTTAATCATCTCTGGGAAATGGATGTCACTCACAGCCCTGAGTCTGGCTCTCTATGTTGGGTCCATGTTTAAGTGAATACTTCC
>RJWM01051080.1:0-10473 GCA_004363535.1 Dasyprocta punctata
GTAGATATGACTTCAAAATATTTTTCTTTCCTAGAAAAGTTTAGAAATCTCTTGACTCCCTGGATGTTCAGTTCAGAAGTCTTTCATGCATTATTTTCCTTTTCCTATTTCTCCTCACATACACTCAAACTATTTTCTTGCCTATTGTGTGCAGTTGGCTGATTTTCTGGGCACAGTGCCCAGTTGGCTTAATGTGTGCTTGTTATTGTCTATAGCATTCCTGATTCTGCTGTGGAACTGGGTACTTCATAAATTATTAATAATTACTATTATACTTTAGAATATGCTTTGTGTCTCGAGTTTAGAAACAAACATGAACACTGAATTCAGTGAGTAACAACCAGCAATACCATAGCTATACTCAATGCTTGGCTGTAAGGTACAAGAATAATATGTATTTTGGGTTGAACACAACAGGATTATTCATATAAATGGTTAAACAAAAACAGTCATAAAGAGCCAAATTCATCTCTTCACCCAAGGATCATAATAGGATTTATTCTTACTTTACCATTCAAATACCACCAGTATGATTTTGATCAAAATTCATTACTAATTATATTCTTTTACCTGTATATAACCAGAGAAAATGTTCATGTTCCTCTTCCTGTTTGCAAATGTTCATTCATCTGACAGTATGGCACATTACCAGACACACTCTACTAATATGTCACTGATGAATTTGTCTTTGAATTTTGAATAAAACAAAATAATTTGTTTTTAGCTATCATTTCAAAGAAAAGTCACAATTATAAAATGTTTACATGAACTCTTATTTTTAAGGAAAAGTAATACTAAAGAAAGAAAACAATCAAAGAAAAATGCAAAGAAAAAAATCTCTGGTGACGCTGTTATATCAGAAGCTAGACATTGATAGCCAGGAACTGGGATCTACAGGAGAAGTGAGGGAAATAATAAGGGTTTTTTTCTTTCTTTTTCATTTTCTTAATCATTAGCTGTAGGAAAAAAAATGTGATTATGATCTCAAGCTATGGCCCAAAATCATGCATTCTCCTCTGAGCAGGTTAAGTTTATGACCCCCATCAATTCCAGATCTGGGTAAGGCCTTGGAAAAGCCTGCAAGGTCTCAGCAGAAGCATTTCACCTAAACGATGTCAGTAGCCTTTCTGCTTTTGAAGTTGATCAAAACCACCCGACTTAGCCTTATAATAAAACAGGGACATATCTCAGATGGAAGAAATGATATTCATTAAGGGCTTATGTAATCATTCAAATGTTGCCTGAGTCCTACATTTGAACAACTTCCATTTTGGCCCTTGTCTCCCATTTTCCACTGAGGGTGCACTAGCACTTTGCTCTTCTACTTTGCAGTAAAGTCTGCTGATATTCTGTGCTGTTGAGTCTTGTCTGAATTCTTTCTATGAAGACACAAGATGCCAGGCTCTTTAGAGGTTGTTTGTAGTGTCGGGACCTAACTTCCTGATACCAGTGCAAAAGAAAAAAGCAAAACTGTGATTGCTAGTGAGATATAGTCATTAATTTTCTGCCTCTATGTGAAATCTGAGTCTTCATTATATAGCTATAATGTGTCATATTTTGAAATTAGGTAAGATGCATAACCAATAATGTGGAATCAGAAGGTATCATTCAATAATTGTTTAAATAATTACCATATCACTATTTTAGGATTGAAAAACAAACAAATGTGTTGTCGATTGTTTTTTCCCTAACTTAACAATAATAAAATTATTTTACTTCATTTTTCCTTCTCCTTAATGCACACACGTGTGCACTCACGCACATGTATATACTTCATGTGTCCTTTTTTTGAGCATTGATTATAATTTTTAGTTCACCTTTCTGAAGATACAAGCAGGATTTTGATATTGTTGCTATAAACCTTTGTTTGCTTAGAATAAATATATTCTCTACATTTTCATTATTCTAATATTGATTCAACTATAGGGCTAATTTAAATGCAAAGCAAATAATTTACCCAAACTTGTAAAGGATATGCATTATCAGAACACAACACCTGCAGGACAAAAGAGAGGTTAATTTCATTGTTGCTCAGAAGTAAAAGGAGATCATTATGGAGCCTGCAGTAACCAAGCTCTGTGAAATAGCTGCATTAGTCATTAACTTTCCAGCACTAAATTTCATATCAAACTCAATTAACTACTACATAGCTTTTAATGACAATATTTTTTCCGATGCAGCTCTTGTTTACTAATAAGATTTCACATCACGACTATCTCTTCCATTACTTCCTCAATGTTAATATTCAAGTCTTGATTTTCTCCAAAGAAAATGGGGCAATGAAAATTGCATTTGCTAAAAGTTCTTCGTGAATTATGTTTCAACATTTCAAGTGTGTTAATGTAATGCCTTAGAAGCTAAAGGGAGCGATTATATAGGAAGTCAAAGTCCTCTATGTCTATCCTCAGGATTGATTAGGTTTGCTATTTATGCATATTTCTGCACAACATTGCTTCTGCGTTGCAATTTATCAGGATCAGAACCAACTAAATTGGAAATGTCCCTTAGTATATTTTTATCACAGTGAAAGTCAAAGCCTAGAATAACAAAAAGGCACAAAATTAATGTCATCAGGAAACAATTTACGCAGCTAATTAGCATAACATTCTCATATAAAAAGACAGATGGATGAAGGGATCAGGTCATTCATAGCCTGCAGTAAACTGCTTCAGTCTTTAATCCCCTGCTGTTACCTATCAACTGGCACTCTCTTTATGGACTTAGATGATCCCTGGAAGGATTTAGATTCTCCCATTAGATTGACTCACCTTGCCCCTTTAGCTTTTTATAGATAATATACTTCATTATTTTTATGTAAACAACAAAAACTTTAATTTAGTTAGCAGCTGAGGAATTGAAATAAAATATCTCTGAACATTTCTCCTCTGGTGGCTTCTACAACACAGACACACACACACACACACACACACACACACACACACTTAATCCCTACAGCGCTGAGAAACAAACACAGGTGTAAGGTAAACAATTAATTTCTACTTCAACAAAACTGAGAATGTCAAGTTATCCACACTACACCCTAGACAATAGATATATCAGATCAGCAGTCAGTAATGACTGTTAAAACAAATCAGATTATTTCATTGTAAGTATTCAATTAGAATAAAGAATTCATGTTTTTTTAACAAAATAAGGTCTAAGAAAAGTATCAATAAAAAATTTGCTCTAAAAAATTTGTTCTATTATATAAAAAAATTAAACTAGAAATTAAAGGAAAGAAAAGCTCAAAGAATATTACATTTAAACTTTAAGGCAGCTATTGTGGCTATTTTATCAGCTTGCTCTGCACTCTGCAGAGGATACATCTTTTCCTAATTTTCATATTTTTAATAATTGCAAGATCTCACTATTTTAAAAAGGAATAAAATTGCAGGCCATACAAAGACACATGATTTCCTTTTACTATTGCATTAGCTCTCTAAGGCTGCTATAACAAGTAGCACTGTATGAAGTCTTAGCACTATATAAAGGCTTGACATAACAAAAGTATATTGTCTCTCTGTTCCTGAAACTTGAAATCTAAAGTGAATCTCTTGTCAGGGTATTCTCAACAGCTCTGAGGAAATGGTCTGTTCCATGTGACTCTTTTCATCTCTGGTTGCCATCAGCAACCCTTGCTAATCCATGATTTCGGATTACATTGTTTCAATAGCTGCTTGTCATCACCTGATATTCTTCACCCAGTGTTCATCTGTATGTGTGTTCAGATGTTCTTTGCTCCTGAAGACCAGTCACCCAGTAGGGCTCCAGCCCAAAATGAACTTGTCTTAGGTTGGTTATATCAAAGAACCTATTTCTGAGTAAGTGACGTTTATAAATACAATAGTTAGGATATCGACATATCTGCATGGGGGACACAATTCAAAAAATAACATTGATAAACAATCTAAATTGTTAGTGTATAGCAAAAACTAGGAGAAATAAAATTACTACTTCAGTATGAACCATATGTGTTTCTCATCTAAAGGAACATGTATGTAAGAAAATATAGTCTCATAATAGCTGAGTATAACATATTAGAAAAATAAAAATTGGATGCTTACTATATTTAATGCCATCAAGCAAAAATAAATAGAAACATACATTTCCTCAATAATATTTTATTAGTGGAACTGTCAAGTTTCAATTGTCAAGATTAACTATACCAAGTCAGAACTTGGACATTCACTTGAAATGGTTTAGATTTATGCCATTTTTCTCTCTTTTTCTCTCTCTGTCTCTGTATGTGTGTGTCTCTTTTTCTGTCTGCCTCTCTTTTTCAATAAGCAGCTATAAATTTGATGCATTGATCTCACTTAGAATGGTGCTTTGGATCTAGGAAGGAAATACCTAACAGTTGGATATATTGATATTCTCTTAAACTCTTAGTTTATATACTCCTTTTCCATCCCAAATAAATAGCTATTGGTTGGTTTAGTTAATACATCCTGATACATATAGTAGATATACATATAGATAGATATAGATATAGTTCAGGAAACATCTTGTTGTATAATAACCATAGATTGGTGTATCTTTTATTCCTGATAATGTAGAAAGAATGTATAAATTCTTTTGAAAGGGAAGATAAGTACATTTTCTGGGACTCAAATAGGAAAATAAAGTTCTGAATATATACACATATATCAAACAACGTAATTTTTCAGTATCAAAAATTTCTGTCCCTATATGAAAGACATGAATATACACAAAAAATTAGAAAAGGTGCTTTCTGCTGTTTTAGAAAATAATCACCTAAAAATTTCTGCAAATAAATATAGCCAATGAGATTGAAGAAAAGGCATTCTCTTTTATTAATACATGTTTACAATGCATAATGTTTGTATTTTTGAGGTGGAGTTGGTATATGTACACAACAAATCTTAATTGCATTTTTTCTTATTTTTCTTAATTGATTTTTTTCATCCCTGATCCATCCTCATTTCCCCTTTACTCTATCTCTCCAACCACTTCTCATTTGAGAAAAATCTATCTCCATACTTCAAATTAGCTGTTTTATTTTTTTCCTTGTTTATTCTTTAACAGAAAGTTTGAATCTGAGATTTGATTTCATATATATGAATGGGAAAAGGAACATTATTTGCAGTTCAAGGATGATACACATGTGTACTTATATATATATATATTCACAATCTACTAGTTCCAAATATTTCATTTTATAAGACTATAATAGCATAGAGAGGAAAATATAAGCTCAAATACAGAGAGGAATAAAAAGGGATTGAAGCATTCTGAGAGACTAAGTACTATTACACTTACATAAGCAAGAAAATGAGATAAACATACACTACAGTAAAAAAACTTGGAATATTCAGTAAAAAAATTGTTTAATTAGTAAAGTAGAAGTTATCTTTTAAATTGTGTACATCTTGGGAACCAGTATAATCATACAAAAAATTGCACATGTATATAATGTGCAATAACAAAATTAGGGTAGTTAGCACTTCCAAAACTGTAAAAACAACAACAACAACAACAAATAAAGTTCACTATAAATGGATTGTCATCAAAGGTAAGTAACATAAATATACAAGAACCCAATAGTAGGGCAAATATTGTTTGATTCAAAGGATGAGAAAGATAACAATCAGTTAGTAACTTCAGTAGAGTACCACACTTTTATCAATGAATAGATAGCGTATACCAAAAAATGAACAAAGAAGCATAGAAATTAAATTATACTGTGGAAAAAATGGACCTACCAGATACTTAGAGAACATTTCAATCCAGAGATTCAGAATCTGTAATCTCATCCACATGTGGAATATTCCTCAGAACAGACCGTACTTTAGGCTATAGAGAAAGTCTTAATCAATTCATATTAATATCAGGAGTAACTATGGAAATTATAAAAATGTATGGAAATTAAATAACATGCTCTTGAATGACCAGTGAGCCAATGAAGAAATCAAATGGGAAATATGAAAATTTCTTAAAATGAATAAAGGTAGAGGCACCATATATCAAGATCTATGAGATACAATGAAAGCAGCACTCAGAGGAAAGTTTATAGCAATAAGTTTCTATTTCACAATAATAGAAAAATCATAAATAAATAACTGAACAGAACACAGATTACTAGAAAAGCAGAATAAACCCATATTAAAATTAACACAATAAAAGAAGTAAGACACAGCAGAAATAAATGAAATGGATACCTTAAAAATGTCAACAATAGGAAGGGTGGGATTTTTGAAAGAATGAAATGGTTGGTAAATGTTTTACTAGATTAAGGAAGAAAAGTAGAGAGAATCCACAAATGAATACGATCAGGGATAAAAAGGGAAATATTGCAACTGACACTTGAGAAATATGAAAGATCACTAGGGATCACTATTGTTATGAGTATATACCAACTAAATGAAAAGTCTAGAAGTAATAGATTCATTTCTGGACACATATAATCAACCAAAACTGAACAATGAAGCTATTGAAAACTCAAGCCAACCAATAGCAAGTAAGAGCATTGAGTCAGGAATAATAAGTTGCCCAAGAAAGAGATGCTTTAAACTGAATGAAGGCTTCACTGCTGAATTTTGCCACTGGTCATCCAAGAGCATATTATTTAATTTCCATCAATTCTCAAACTATTCCAAAAATGTGAAGGGAAGAGGACACTTCCAAAATTGAAATTTGTGTGGAAAAACAGAGAAAACATGTTTTCCTGCTCCAAGGAAAGACAAACCAAATAACCTTGCTCTCATCAGAATGGACCAACACACTGAGGAACAGAAAGGTCCAAAAACTGAGGGCAGGAAAGATTTTTAAGATGCGCTGAAAGTATCGTTCTACACTGGACTTCTCTGGGCACAGCTTGCTGATCCTTCACCAAATGCCTTTAGGTGAAAAGCTTTGCAGATAACTACTCCTCTGCAAATATCTGGAGAAAGGGAAAACCCAATATCCTTTGAGATAGTTAGAAGTACATGAAAGGTCCAGGTCAAAACTGGAAAAATCTGAGATATGAGGAAATAATAGAAAATAAGTGATTATAAATGTTAATTATCCATAGAGGATGGAAGTTATTTCACTAGGCATATTCCATACTAAATTAACTACTCAAATAAACAAGGGTAACTTACTAGGGAAATGCAATGTTTTCACTTCATCAGCAACATTGAGTAGGAGATTCAAGGTTGTCCTGTATGACAAGGTGATCTTTGTTTGGATCTAGCTTCCTCAGAACCTCTTATAGCAATCCTGAGGGTGGAGCACACAGGACCTAAGAGAATATTCGAAGAGAGAAGTGTCAGTTGAGAGGTCTAATGAAAGGGGACTTGGATTGGCCTGTATTTTCCTCATTCAACCAAAGTAACCAAGCAATGAGCAGACTACAGGTTTTGCTGTTAAAACACAAAATACTGGGAGCTAGAGAGAATTCATTTATCTCTTCATCTTAGTATTTCCTGAATGGGAAGAGAAATCTACCTCACACCTGAGGGGAAAAGTTACTTCCCAAATGAAGAGCTTAAGAAACTCTGTTCACTATATCTTTATCTATAATAATAATAATAATAAGATATTTCTAAATTTTAGCCATGCTTGATAATTCTAATTTTCCCATTGAGAAAATTTCCTATATTTAATATATTTATGTAAAACATTGCTGTGTCTTTTTCTTGTGGCATGGTAGTTTTTAAGTCATGAGCTTAATATATGTTCTTACTTTGCACACAGTGAGTAGGCAAAGAAAAGAACTTTCTACGCTGTGCCTTGCTCTGCCTCATTCTCTCTGTATCAGTTTTTCAGGCTTTTGTTGGACAACTTAGCCTGAGATACAAGCTTTATCAATTTATGATAGGACTCTGAGCCTTACTTTGTTGTATTAGGAATTAAATTTTTTTCAGTACAACCACTTGATAAAACCAATTTGCGTATTTAGCTAACAGACTTTTTTTCAAAAAGAGAGATTACTTTTTAGCCAACAATGGTGAGTAATTATTCATTGATTTGAGCACTAGGCTGACTGAAACCTAGAAATTGACAAGGATTTGTCTCAGTCCCCTTCACATCACCATAAGGTACACCTCCAGTCCATTTTTGTCTCTGTATGTGTGTATCTGTGTATGTACATATGCGTATTTTAAGACAGGGTCTCATTAAATTGTTTTGTTGCTTAGACTAGTTGAGACTTTGAGATCTCCCTGGCTCAACTTTCCAGAGAACTAGGATAACAGCATATGCCACCATCCATCTTTAACATTAATGATATATGATTACATGCTATGCAACACATCTCCATTTCACTTCAGCTATTATGGAAACAACCAGGATCTAAGTAGATTATGCTTCTATCCATATTTGAATGAAGTATTTCTCAAAAAAGAAAGAAAGAAAGGAAGAAAGAAAGAAAGAAAGATAGAAAGAGTCTCATCAAATTTATTCATGGAATGTAATGCTGAATATAGACTTCTCAGCAAAGGAAGCTACCAAAAGAAAATATGCAGTTAGTATTCATTAGAATTTATTTACTAGAATGTTAATATGTACTGACATTGGAACAAAAGTTGTTTCATTGGTGACCTACAGTATTCTGGCAAAATTAGATGATTTATTATCCTTGCTCAACAAGAAAATGCACGCATGCAAACTACTCCATGAATATACATTTATCTGTAACTATTTCTATATATGAAAATATATATACATATATTAATCTAAACACAAGTTCATACTGATATCTTCAACTTACATATATTACTACATGGCTCACGCTAGCCTTTTCAGATTGTTTGCAAACTTCCATTCAAAAAATGAGAAATCTAGTTTTTTCTGTCCACCATCTATTTCTGTAATTATTCATTTGCAGCATAAATACATCAACAGTATTAAAACTGATAATCACATTCCCAGGGAAAACAACTCTCTAAAATGGGGATTAAGTGCATGCTCCTTCAGTTCCTTTTACTTTCTATCTTAGTCTCTTCCCATATCCAAATTTACATAATGAAGCACACCTCCCCCTACTTCAGTGAAGCTTTTCATGCATTTTGAAAAGTTACATTGTTTTGTCATATTCTACATTCCATCTTGCAATCCTCCAACTTCCTAAATGATAGTTTTAGAACACTGCATAAATTAAGATTCGCTTCAAGCTTTATAACTCTGTGTATGTGATAGATCATCATTTAATGATGATTCCAATGCTACACAGAACAGTCACACTTTCCTAGGAACAAAGCCAGTGTTTCATACATTCAACTCTCCTCCCTCTCCCCTGACTTCTGAAAACACTGACAGTTTTCATTAAATCTAGCTTTATTTTCCACAACACCACATACTAGAATCCTACAATTTGTAGTTTCCTGGATCACTTCTTTCCCAAGGTTGTCACTATTCAATATTCATCTATTTCTTTTTTGCAGTTTCATTTCTTTTTAAAATATCCAGTATACTACAGTTTATTATTTCACTTATTTGGAATCATCCAGGTTTCTGTCAGTTTAAAGTGATTATGAGTGTCCATGTGTAGGTTTTAATCTGATATAAAATGTCAAACCATTTGGATAAATACCCAGAACTATGGTTGCTTGAGAGTATGTAGATATTTCAGAACCTGGCAAGCTGTATTCCAGTGTGGCACTGTTATTTTGTTACCAGCAAGGACAAATGCTCTTACTCTATATTGTCACTAGAATTTTGCAATGTCAGTTTAGGGATTTAAACTAATTGGTAAGTCCTGGTATTTCAAAATTGCTTAAGTTTTCATTTACTCAATGAAATTTTTTCTTGAGCTTTATTGTCTCATATACTAGGCACTATTAATATGGCCCTTTTGGTAATATCTGCTGAAATCCACTGCCCATTTTTAAATTGGGTTGCTTCCTAATTGGTGAGTTTTGAGAAATACATACTTTTTTCTCTTTCTTTTTCTTTTCTTTTCTTTCTTTGTTGTTTTCTTTTTTCTTTTTTTTTTGTACTGGGAATGGAATTCAGGACTTCGTGCTTGCTGGGCAGGCACTCCACAAATGAGCTGTATCCTCAGTCCTTTTACAGATTTTGAAAGCAAGTATTTTTTCAGATACGAATTTTTCAGACATTTTCTCCAAGGCTCAAATGCTGTTCTTCATTTTCCCTTGCTCTCTCTCCCTCTCTCTCTCTCTCTCATCCTCATATTCTAATTACCTGTATGTCACAGAAATTATTTCACGAGTTTTCAGTGTTCTTTTCTGGCTTTGTTTGTTTGATTTTGCTTTCATTTCTTTTTTATTTTGTTTCTTTCTTCTTTTTTTTATTTTAAGCAGAAAAAAAAGTAAGAAACAAAAAAGAAAACAGAGTTTCAGAGGCTACTAGTAGAGTAACAATAATCAGCACATTGCATATTGTTATATTCACAGTAGTTGTTCAGAGTACAAGATATAGGCATGAAACATTGTCCAGAAAATTACTCACACAAAATTGTTTCTCTCAGGGAACAAAGAGAATCCAGGTATATAACTATCTTGTGTGTGT
>RJWM01051081.1:0-10561 GCA_004363535.1 Dasyprocta punctata
GGGGCCTGCAGGTGCTGGGGCTCCTCCTGGCGCAGACGGCACAGCGCCTCGCGCAGGAAGGCGTGCATGTCCAGCATCTCCTGGTCAGAGGCGTAGCGCTTCATCCTCTGCACCAGCGTGCCCCCAGCCTGGATGCGCTGCAGCACAGCGTCTAGGCGGCCCAGGCGCCCGGCCATGCCCTCGTAGTCACGCTGGTACCGCGCCTGCACAGCCTCCAGCAGCTCGCGCTCCCGCGCCTGCACATGCGCCACCACTTGGCGCACTTGCGCGCGGATCTGCTCCTCGGTGTCAGCACGCGCATGGCCCAGCTGGCTGATGGCGGAGCGCACCTGCGTGCGCACCGCCCCGAAGGCGCCGTCCTGTTCCTGAAGCGCTCGCGCCATTGCATCCAGCTCCGACTGCCACTGCTGGACCTCCGCGCTGATGTCGCACCTGAGGTCTCCGTGGTCACGGTCCAGGATCGCACACGAGCAGCACAGAGGCTTGGAGCAGCCTCGGCAGTAGAGGCTGTGGACACACAGGGCCAGCCTGGGTCAGGGCTCTCCTGTCCTTTTCCCCTTTCAGTTTTTGTTATTAAATTTGTCTTCCTAAGTTGCCAAACTTTCTGTCACGATGTTTCTAAGTTTGTGCTGCCCCGGATTCGGTATAGTTATGGTGATTGTACCCAAACTACCAATGAAAGTGGGTGTAAAAGGCTACCACAGTAACAGTTTTTCCATCTGTGCAGCAATGCAGAAATAAACACAAAGTAACCACCTCTTTGCACCTCTGAGCTCCCGGCAACCTAGGCCATGGGTGAGCATGGTGGAATGGACATTCATCATTGCCCTTGACTTTTGCCAGAGCCGGCTGGTTGGGAAGAATCACTACCCTCCTTTCAC
Organism: Dasyprocta punctata; assembly: GCA_004363535.1. Classification (NCBI taxonomy): domain Eukaryota; kingdom Metazoa; phylum Chordata; class Mammalia; order Rodentia; family Dasyproctidae; genus Dasyprocta; species Dasyprocta punctata. The sequence continues at coordinate 882 of RJWM01051081.1, forward strand.
GGATGGGAAACCGCAGCATGCACACATTAAATCAGTAGCCACATATCAAAACCAGCTAAAGTAAGGATTCCCAACCCCAGTTACAAGCTGGGCCGCACAGTGAAAAGCAGCAGAGCGAGGTTTCACCTGTATTTCTAGCCTCTCCCATTGCTCCATCACCACCTGAGCCCCCCCCCCCCGCCCGCCAGGGCAGCGTAGCCTCAGAGTCTCATGGGAGCGCGGACCCTACTGAGAACTGTGCAAGCAAGGGATCGAGGCTGCTGGTGCCTTTGAATCATCCTGAAACAATCCCTAGCTAACCCCAAGCATGGAAAAACTGTCTTCTCTAAAAGTGGTTTCTGGGAGAAGAGACTAGATGGCGAAATAGTAAGCAGCAGAGTAAACAGCCTCCCTGAGAGATACCATCCAGATGCTGGAATATAGCAACATGGGGAAGACAAGAAGGAAGGAAGCGAAGGTATCTAAAGCAAGAATTGAAGCCCACAGAAAGAGAAAAACAAACAAACAAACAAAAAAAACACTTGAAGAAGGAGGTAGCTGGTGGCGCCTCTGCTGGGAGCTAGACCCACGGTGTGAGGGGAGCTGCTGGAACCTGGGGATCCATGATCAAAGTGCCATGGTGGCGACCCTTGAAGCCTCTGCCAAGAGAGGCAGCATTGGAGGAGAGTGACAGCGGACAGGGGAGCAGACCTGGAGGACTGAACTGGCTGACAGTGAGTGCAGGGGACTTCATCCTCCAGTGGGAGAAAGCGATTGGCTGGGAGCCATTTTGGAGTCAGGCTGGAAGGGCCCGGGGCCAGAGCTGCTCCTGGTTTCCTCCAGCAGCTCCTAGCTGGGCTCAGACCTGTGGAAATTGCTCTGACTGAGCCCTGCCCCTGTGAGCATTCTGGGGGCCACCTCGGAGGATCCCTGCGGGCGACTGGTCCAGGCTTGCAGGTGATGGCCCCACCCCTGTGCACACTCTACCAGCCATCGGAGCCAACACAAGCTGGAGAAAAGCAGCAGATAGCCCCGCACCAGCGTACCCAGTGGCAACCATCAGATATCCATAATCAGCACTGGCTAGAAGAACCAAACAGTCTCACTTCAGAGAAATCGCAGCCAGTGCGAGGAGTGCCTGGGTCCCCAGTACCCATTTGTCCAGAAGAACCCAGGAATATGTCAAGACAAAGAAGCAAAAGGCAGTCTCTGGCCTCCAATTCAAGCAGAGAAAATCCAGGAGAGGCAAATGCAGAAGAGATTGGGAGTCCCACAACTGAAGTTTCTGAGGTGATGGCAACTGAAGTAAAGAAACAACTTCGTGAGGCTATAAAAGAAATTAGAATAGAAATACTAACTCAACTAAAAGAAGAAATGAAAAGCACAATTAAAGAATTGCTAAGCATCGCTAAAGGAGACATAGATGAAAAAATGGAGCATAGAAAAATGAGGGAAACCTTGAATGAACAATACAAGAAAGATTTAGAATACATGAAACAGATTCAAAGAGATAACCATGAAATCAAAAACTCCTATGAAAGTTGGCAAAACCACTTGAAAAGAAGCTGAAGATAGACTTTCAAACCCTGAAGACAGGTTTGCAGCTTGTGATCGTGAAAGGAAAGATCTCTTAAAAATAACAAGGAACCTGGAAGTAATAATTCAATGGCTGCAAGACAACCCAAAGAAACATAATTTAAGAATAAAAGGTGTGAGTGAAAAAGCAGGAGTCAATACAAATGAAATTAAAAGTCTTTTTACAGAAATAATTTCAGAAAACTTCCCAAGCATGGGAAAAGGAAGTGACTTTCAGATAAGTGAAGCATATAGAACTCCAGCTAACTATAACCAAAATAAATCTACACCCAGACATACAATAATCAAGATCCCAGAAATTCAACACAAGAACAGAATAAATATCAAAAGCTGTTAGAGAAAAGAAACAGATCACCTACAAAGGAAAACCCATCAGAATCACAACAGACTTCTCAACACAAATCATCAGGTCAAGAAGAGCTTGGAGTGAAGTATTTCAAGTCCTGAAAGAAAACAACTTCCAATCCAGAGTGATGTACTCTGCAAAACTATCTTTCAAAATTAACGGAGAAACAAGATACTTCCATGACAAAGAACAACTGAAGGAATTTATGACCACCAAGCCAACCCTACAAAGAATACTGAAGGACATCTTAGAGAGAGATAAAAAAGACCACAGCTCCAGAAACAGTGGCTGAGGGATATCACCGGGGGGCAGACAATTGAATAGAGAGAAAAAGTAGGCAGTCAACAGCAGGAAAATAGCATAGCAGAGACAAGGCAGTGCATGTTGGCCTTAACCATTAACACAGACGGCCTCAATCCATCAATGGAAAGAAACACAGGCAGAGTGGATCGGGAGGCAGGATCCATCAATTTGCCTTATACAAGAAACACATTACACTCAAAAGGGGGTTCATAGACTGAAAGTCACATACAATGCTGCATGTGACAGGGAACCAGAAAGAAATGGGGGTAGTTTGCCCATTAGCTACATAGTGGACAAGAAAGATATGGCATTTTTATCCAATGGAAAGCTACTCAGCTATAAAGAAAAATAACCTCAAGCCTCTTGTAGGTAAAAGATACAATTTAAGATCATGTTCATGGATGAAATGATACAGAGTTACATGGGTGAACATCATGTTATCTCCCTAGTACAAAAAAACCTAAAATAGTTAGTAGGATTCAAAATACACAATACATATTGTAAAAATGGAAGGGGAGGAAGTGTTTAAAAAGGGCAGGTAGTGGCCATTGTTAATCTATCATCAAGATTTGAGTCCTGTATTGTTTTCATTGAGCTGTTTAGTTTGGTCTTATTCTATTTCGATTTGCCTAATTTTATTATATTTGATGGCATAGACAGCTATTTCAAAGATAACAAAATACATTATGGTAGCCATTATTGATAGCTGATCACCTTGTTTTGAAACGCTGTTTTGCTTTCATTGTTTTGTTTTGAGTGATTTTATCCAATTTTGGTTTGTTTGATTATATTATGACTGATGATATAGGCAACTACTTAGAAGATAATATGAGGCATTATAGTAATCAGTGTTGTTTTACTATGTATTGCTTCCATTGTTTTGTTTTTTATTGGTTTTATTTTGTACTATTTTGTTTGATTATATTATACCTGATGCTAGGGGCAGTTATTTTGAAGATAACAAGAGGTATTATAAGGGGAAAGGAGGAAAGAAGGAAGGAAAAGGAAAAAGACATAAATTTGTATATAAGTATACATAAGATAGTTAAAAAGACTATACTACTAAATGAATTAGTTATTCAAAAAGAACAGTTAATACTCATATGATTAGATCAATTTTACATGTCTATATCTGTTAATCTAAACAACCCCTTCGAAGGTAATGATATACAATATTACAACCACTGTCAAATTCTAATCATCTCATTTTGTAAACCTATAATGTTATTGTATTGGATTTGTTGTTGTTTGTTTGTCTCATTTGCTTTTTGTTTTTCTTTTCCGTGTCTTTGTTCTCTTAAAAAAAAAAAAAACTGGTTTCTGGTGCCAGAAAGGTTGGGGACTACCAATTCAAGGGATTGATGTTTAGAATCTTTTTTAAAACATCAGTTTCAACTATGTCATTTTTGTGTGACTTCCTTCTCTACTCTCACTTCCATTCAGCACATTTCTCCAGGTCCACAGGTGTAGATTCAGTGGGTCTAACGGCTCCATTCTATTCGGGGTGGGTGACTCACTCAGTCAGTGTTCTGCTGACACACATTCCTGTAACTGCCTGTTGGTGCCTTTTCTTTTTCCTTTTGTTCTTTCTTTCCTTCTTTTTTTTTTTTTTGGCCAATGATTTACTAACAGCTGCGTTAGGTAGCCTAATGCTTTGGTTTCTATGAAACAGTATAAATCAAAGAGTGTGTATTTCTACTTTAATACTTTATGTATTTAATATATTTTAATTAAGGATCAGTATGTGAGGTAATGGATATATTCTTTAGTTTTAGTCTTCTATAATGTACACATAACTATATACAATTATTGTGTATATATAAATTTTATGTATATATACATATATACCATAAATATATACAATTTGTGAACTATATATTATATACGATGTTTTTTAAAGCTAGCAGATACTTTCATAGTTTTTCCTACATTTATCCTCCTACCAACCCTGTGAATATGTTACCATCCAAGGCAAAGGGGACTTTGGCAGTGTGGCTGAATTCAGAAACTTGATGTAAGCCGGGCATGGTGGTGCATGCCTTTAATCCCAGCACTCAGGAGGCTGAGACAGGAAGATCCTTGTGAGTTTGAGACCAGCCTGGGTTACAAAGTGAGTTCAAGGTCAGGCTGAACTGCATAGTGAGACCCTGTCTCAAAAAATAGGACCGGGGATTTAGCTCAGTGGCGTAAGCACCTGCCTGGCAGGTGTGAGGTTGTGAGTTCAATCCCCAGTACCAAAAAAAAAAAAAAAAAAAAAAAAAGCAAAGAAAAGAAACTTGATGTAAAGGGATGATCATGGACTATCTAGGTGGGTCAGTTGGGGTCCAAGAGGACCCCAGGAGAAAGGAATGAGGCAGGTGAGGGAGAGAAGGTGTGATGTGTGATGTGAGCAGAGCCTACAGTGATGCTATGTTGCTGGCTCTGGAGACAGGAGGCACCTGGTAACAAGGTATGTGGGCAGCCTCTAGAAGTGGCGCACAGCAAGAACACAGAGCATTCTTCCAAAGGGGCACAGTACCCTTGGTACCTTGATTTGATCTCAGAATCATTTCATATTCCTGACTTCCACAGCAATAGGGTAATATATCTGTTAAGTTGGCATGGTGGTATACACCTACAACATCTGTACTAGGGAGGCTGAGGCAGGAGGATTACAGTAGTTCAAGCCCAGCCTGAGCTACATAGAGTCTTTGCCTCACCTTCCCCCCCTAAAAAGATATTACATTTGTAGTATCTAACTCACAACCTCACACCTGCCAGGCAGGTGCTTCGCCACTGAGCTAAATCCCCGGCCCTATTTTTTGAGACAGGGTCTCACTATGCAGTTCAGGCTGACCTTGAACTCACTTTGTAACCCAGGCTGGTCTCAAACTCACAAGGATTCTCCTGCCTCAGCCTCCTGAGTGCTGGGATTAAAGGCATGCACTACCATGCCCGGCTTACATCAAGTTTCTGAATTCAGCCACACTCTAAATTTGTAGCAACCTTAATTTTGTTATAGCAGCCATAGAAAACTAATATAAAAACATAGGCAAGCAGGCTTGAGGTCCATGTTTTTAAATTACAGTGGTCTTTTAAACGTTAGGAGGAAAGTGATGTTAGTTATTTCCCCCAGAGATATTGCTATAGTAATTTACTCTCACCAGCAATGATAAGAAAATGCCAGTGGGCTTGAGACAAAGAAGGTCTTAGCTGGAGCCACTGTGGCCTAAGCTCCTGTTCTGGAACTATGACTCATGTCTGCAGGCCAGCCCGACCCCCAGATCATGGTGCCTAGGCCTTGTGCTTCAACCACACCAGCTCACAACCTTCCTGGGCTACCTGAGCGGTGAGGTCCCATGTCCTGACCCAAACCCAGGAGACCATCACTAGGACAGCAGAGGTTTCCTGCAGAGTCTAGAGTAGGGGGAAGCAAGACAGGCATAGCTGATGGGACCTGAGCATTGACCTCCCCCCAGCTTTAGGGAACCTGATCTGTGCAATAGAGGGTTATTATCCAGAGATAGTGGCTGAGACAGGTGGCTGCTGGAGCAAAAACAGGGCTCAGCAGACAGGCATCCGACGTTGGCCCCAGGTGTGTGGAAGGTCTCTAATCTTCTAAAGCCCCCAGTCCTCTGATAAGACTAAGGTGCAAACTAGATGTGGTGGCACACGGGCCTGTAACCCCAATGCTCTGACTAAAAGAGGAGAATCACAAGTTCAAGCCCAGCCTAGGCAACTTAGTAAGACCCTGGCTCAAAAAATAATTTTAAAAAATGGGCTGGGGATGTAGCTCTCAGTGTAAATGTCCTGAGTTTAGTCCCTAGTACTGCAAAACAAAAACAAAACAATTTATGATTCCCAAAGAACTAGGAGAAAGCATACAATGTGTAGATGCCACTGCCGAAAAATTCAAAAGACACCTTTTTTTGCAAAGCCACTCATGACTTACTATTACATAACAAAGGCACGCAATACGACACCAGGTGTGGTTCGTTGTGCTTTGTCTGGTCATCACATGGGGGTAGGGTGTAGCTGTGGCAGAATATTAGCCTTCCAAGCTCAAGGCCCTGGGCGCAATCCCCAGCACCACAAAATGAATAAACGAAGAACGGATAAATGAATAATGGTAGGGACAGCAAAAAGGAAATGTCTATAGCAATGCAGTACTAATTCCCCCTGTACTTTCCCCCTCCTTTCACCAATTTAGATCTTGCAAAAGTTTTTGTAACCAATTCTTAGCAAAGGAACTGGGGCCTTAGCAGGAGATAGGGTCACTCAACGTCTTTTCTAGCAGTGCAACCAGGTTTTTTCTTCCTCCCTGATATGTAGAATGCTGGTTATCCCTTTATGACCATTCACTGAATTTCCTACATCAGTGATCTTCCCAGCCTCCGGTACTAGGGATCGAACCCAAGGGCACTCTACCACTGAACTACATCCCCAGTCTTTTTTTCAACTTTTTATTTTATGGCAGGTCCTTGCTAAGTTGCCCACATGGGACTTGAACTTGCAATTTTCCTGTCTCGGCCTCCCTCAGTGCATCAGTGATACCTTAACAGAAGCCTTATCATGCTTCCTGTGGTCTCAGTCTCCCCATTCTACAGCTGAGGGTCTACATGGCCCCTGTAGGCACCATGGGTATGAGCAGCAGAAAAGATATAGGTTCCAGAGGAGACAAAGCCTGGCCTGTACCTGAGCTCTGCCAGTTCCTAGCTGAGCCCTTGAGCAATTTCTCAAAGTCTTCATCTATCCCCCTATAAAATAGGAATAAAAATGTTTCCTTTTCTCAGAGACTGCAGCAAGGACAAAGACCACCGGTGGGTGTAGAGCGCTCAGCTCAGTGCCAGGGGCTCATTCTGGAGCTGTGAAATGAGACCATAAAATAGCTAACCATGGCAGAGGTAGTGAGGCAGGAGACCAGGGTGTGGCAGTGGGGCTGGGCAATTGTAGGACCTGTCAGCTGTGGGGCCTTGTGAACCATGAGTGCAGAGCAGCAGCTCCCGTGCCCTCCACCTAATACCTACTTGGGAAAGCGGGTTTAAACTTTTCTGCCATGGGATCATCATGGGACCCATGCTGAGCCCTGCACCTGCGACCAAGCTTCTGGCAGAGAGGGTATAAGAGGCAGTGGCCATTAAGCTTGGGGTTGCTGCAGACCTTCTCAAAGCCTGCTCCGCTGCACCCTGTCGGCTGTACCGTACTTCCTTTCCTGCTTTACCTGGCTTCTGCTCACTATGGGGAGCACCTCTTTTCAGAGCTTTTGTTTCCTGAGCACTTCTTTGGTACTGTTTTTTTTTCCCCAGACAGCAAGGACACAGAACCACCGGGTGTGTCCCAGGGCCATCCCTTTCCCAGAACTGGCAGGCCACCCCAGTCCAGCCTCCCCTCCTGCTAGAGCCTGAGAAGCAGAGCATTTCTGCGGCAGAATTGGGAGCTCAAAAATGCAGCAAGTGGAAATACTATGAAAACGGGGCCAGGGGAAGCTGGGTGTGGGACACACACCTGTCATTTTAGCATTCAGAGCTAGGAGTTCAAGGCCAGTCTGAACTACACTGCGAGACCTTGTCTCAAAAAACAAAACAAAAGGAAAAAGGACCAGGGAGCTGGCATTGCTGCAGGATTCAGAGGCAGGCCCTGGCTTGCCTGAATGGCAGTCATAAAACTGCTCTCCTTCGCTAAACCTCTGCCTCCCTACAGCAACTTGGATGTTTCATTTTAATGAAGTAGCAAAGGGTCAACTGTTTTGGAAATTCAAATAACTACAAGGTAACTGAAGGGATCCAGCTGTCATTTATACAGTAGTCAGAAGGCATTTAAGCACAGTGGTCTCATGCTCTTAGGGGACATGAAGAGGGAAACAAGATTTCGGAAGTAGAAGTGGAGATGTGTAATTCCAGAGCCTGGGCTGTTTAAAGAGAGAATGCATTATTCCCAGTGGTCTGCCCTCCAACTGGTTGCTGGTGGAGAGGGGAAAGCTGAGGTCTTAGAGGGAAAGATATCAGCAGTCAGCAGTCGGAGAAGGAGTGAGGAAAGAGGGGAGAGGGGAAGCACTATAGTTCACACCACAGTCTCCCAAGATGAGGAAGGGAAAGACTGAATCTACTTTTTTTTTTTGCAGCACTGGGGATCAAACTTACAACCTTGCGCCTGCTAGACAAGCACTTAACCACTGAGCCAAACTCCTGGCCCTAGTTTTTTTGAGGCAAGGTCACACTATGTAGCTCAGGCCAGCCTTGCACTCGTGTTGTAGCCCATGACGGCCTCGAACTCACAATGCTCCACCTACCTCAACCTCCCGAGTGCTGGGATTAAAGGCGTGCACCACCATGCCCAGCTATTGAATCTACCTTAAAAGAAAAAAAAAAAGAATGAGCTGTGTGGTGTGGCACATGCCTTTAATTCCAGCACTCGGGAGGCTGAGGCAGGAGGATCCTTGTGAGTTTGAGACCAGCCTGGGCTACAAAGTGAGTTCAGGGCCAGCCTGAACTGCATAGTGAGACCCTGTCTCAAAAAATAGGGCCAGGGATTTAGCTCAGTGGCATAAGCGCCTGCCTGGCAGGCATGAGGTTGTGAGTTTGATCCCCAGTACCAAAAAACAAAAAAACAAAACAAAACAAAAAGATCGAGGCTGGGGCTGTAGCTTAGTGGTAGGGCACTTGCCTAGCATGTGTGAGGCCCTGGTTTCCATCACCAGCACTGTAGAAATAAAAGTTTTTTAAAAGGCACAATGAAAAGAGGGTCACACATGACGTGTGTCAGTGAAGGGAATTCAAATTTGGGGGCAATGATAGTGTGCCTGGGGAAATTCATTGTAATTTTCATTATAATGTGCTATAAGAAGACAATATTGAATACTGGTGAACAGGAACACAATTCAGATTGACATGCGGTAAAGTTTGCATGAAATAGAACAAAGTTTGTCACAGTGATAACTCGGTGTGGTGGTGCATACCTATAATCCCAGTACCGTGAGAAACTGAGGCAGGAAGATCCCAAGTTCAAGCCTAACCTGGGTACCTTAGCAAGCCTCTGTCTAAAAATCAAAAGGGTGAGGGATGTAGCTCAGAGTAAATGCTTTGGGTTCAGTTCCAGTACTGGAAAAAAAATACAGTGACTATTGAGCTATTTTTACATAAATCTGATTTATTTCTAACAAATAGGAAAGGAGATGGAAATATCTAGAATAGACAGTTCATTAAAGCCACGAATAAGAAAAGAGATTTGCTAACTAAGGTAAAATAATACTATTGAAGTGTACATACTGAAAATAGGCATCTCGTATTTAATTTAGGAGTACTTATCTTGAAATACCTCCCCAACTCTATCAGTCTTGGCAGAACACATCCAGACCGTAGGTTCTGCCACAGCAGGGATTTATTACAAAATTCAACAACTGGGCCTGGGATTTAGCTCAGTAGCATAAGCACCTGCCTGGCAAGTGTGAGGTCGTGAATTCCATCCCCAGTACAAAAAA
>RJWM01051082.1:0-10545 GCA_004363535.1 Dasyprocta punctata
TCCCTCTTCTATGAAGACAAATGTTTAAAAAGAACTGGTCTTTAACGTCTCTTTGCAAATAACACAGAGAGAACTTTGCTGCTTGAGTTTTTATCTTTTAGCCTGTGGCTACTACAAAAGTAGGCGGCTTTGAGTGGAGCGTAACTGACCTATCTATGCTTTAACACACACTGCTTTTGCTCTTACTCAGTTTTATTTTTCTTAAGACCATATGAGCCTTCACGCCGAAGTTCAGTTAAAAGGATGGTGCAAGTTTCTACTTAAAAATGTGTACCAGTCGGGTGTGGTGGCGCCTGCCTGTAATCTCAGCACTCTAGAGGCCGAGGGAGGAGGATCATGGTGAGTTCTAGGCCAGCCTGGGCTACATGGTGAGACTTTGTCTCTAAACAAACTGACAACTTAATAAAAAGGCAACTCAATCAAAAATGGCCAAAGGCTCTAGCACTCGGAAGGTGGAGGCAGGATTCTGTGTTTGAGGCCAACTTAGGCTACAAAGTGACAGCCTGTCTCAGAAAACAAAGACAAAACAAAGTAGGGCAAAAGATACCATTTCTCAAAAAAGATGTACAGATGGCCAGGAAGCAGAGGAAAAGAGGAAATGTCACCAGCCACGAGAGAAAGGCAGGCAAAAAAAAAAAAAAAAAAAAACCCACAAGACACCGCTTCATCCTGACACCACTTCACCCCACCGTGATGGCCTGCGCGGGACAGAAAAGGACCCCAGGCCCCAGGCGGCACCGGGCCGTGTTTGGTGAGCACTTTTGGGAGACTCCGCGGTGCAGACCACCCTGAGACGGGCTGCAGGTGCCAAGGCACAAGGCGCCAAAGGAGGGGGAGGCTGGGAGGCGCCCCATATGCTAGGCTGGGACCCTAAGTTCCGGCCTCTCCTTGCTCCACCGCAGCCTCGGCCCTCTGCCCTCCAGTCAGCAGCTTACTGAAGGGACAGGGGACCAGGACAATGCTCGGTGAGGTCAGTGCCCTCCAGGAAGGAAGTGTGGGAGCAGGAGGGCCCGCGGTGCTGTAAGAAAATGAAACCAAAGCCCAGGGTCGGCAGTTGTGAGAATGGCAAAGAGTCCAGTGGCTCCTCAAGGACTTGCGCTCAGGTGACCCCACTGCCAGTGACCCCACTCCTCTGTATGGACCCAGAGGACTGAGCATGAGTCCACACAAAAGACTTGGGCACCAGAGCCCAGCGTGGGGGTGCAGGCCTGTCATCCCAGTACTCGGGAGGCTGAGGCAGGAGGGTTGCTATGAGTTCAAGGTCAGCCCGGGCTACATAGTAATTTCAAGACCAGCCAGAACTACACAGTAAGACCCTGTCTCAAAAAACGAAAAACAAAAAAAGAAGAAAACATTATGCTAAGAAGACATATGCAACACGGTATGACTGTGTTTATATGAAAAGCTAAGAACAGACTAATGTAGAGTTAGCAAGTAGATGAGTTGGTGATGGCCTAGGCCCGTGCTGGCAAACCTTCTAGAGTGTGCAAAGATAATGAACAGCCAGCTGCTGCCAGTGGTCTATGTGCCATGGCTTTGCCACCCCCAGCCCAGAGGGGGCGGAGAGACGAGGAATTGCCGGCAATCGGTACCAGGCTTCTTTCTAGAGGGATGAAAATGGTCTAAACTTAAATTGCAGTGATGGAGCCAGGCCCAGTGGCACATGCCTGGACACCCAGCACTCTAGGAGGCCGAGGCAGGAGAACTGCAAGTATGAGCCCAGCCTGGGAAACTTGGCAAGATCCTGGCTCACGATTTTAAAAAGTATGAAAAAGGGCTGGGGATATGGCTCCATGCAAAGACCCTGGGTTCAAGCTCCAGTGACATAAAAGTTTTTAAAACAAAAAATAAAAATTAAAAGTGGGCTGGGGATGTAGCTCAGTGTGAATGCCCAGGTTCAACCCTCAGTACCACACACACACACACACACACACACACACAAAACATTGATATTTACACAACTCTGCAAATATACTAAAAGTCACTGAGTTGTACAGTACGGGGTGTTTTTTGAGACAGGGTCTCACTGCGTAGTTCGGGCTGACTTTTAACTCACTACCTCACTATGGAGCCCAGGCTGGCCTTCAACTCCCAGTGTTCTTCCTGCCTCAGCCTCCGGAGTGCTGGGATTACAGGTGTGTGCCACCACACCAGGCTCCTTCTATTCATGTTGTAATCACAAATCCCCCAGTTAACTCTAAAAGATGTTCCTGGGCACAAAATGAGTCAGAGACATGAGCCACAGGGAGCCCCAGCTACAGAGATTCCTGCAAGAAGAGCAAACCGCTGACTCATTGTTTTCCATATTCTGGCTTTGTGACCACTGATTCCAAAAAATGTCCTGTATAAACCGGAGGCACGTCTGCCTGCCACACAGAGGAATACAACTGGCATCCAGGTGTCCCTTAAAAATCCTGGAACATGATATCACAGCTAAGCACGGAGCAGGCAGACGCGTTTACCTCCGGGAGGAAGGTCAGGCTCCGGCGGAGGTGAGCGCTGCCCCAGGGGGAGGTGCGGAAGAGCCGGCTTCTGAAACCTGTAAGGCACAGGCGAGTCATGGGGAGTTAGGGCACCCGCGCACCGCTCACCACCCAAGGCACAGGACCCCCGCCCTACGGGGGGCCCATTCCCAGACCCCAGGGCATGCCCGACCCGGTACTGGATCTGTATGTATGCTCTCCTGTATGTGCACACCTCTGATAAAGTTTCACTTCTCAACTCGATTACAGTAGAATATTAATAACAAAATAGAATGATTATAACCTTAATCTCAAGTCAATAATTCTCTGCTATTACCTAATACTCAGTCCATAGTCAAATTTCCCTAACAGGTACAAACACAAAAGATAACATACTTTATTTTAAAGATCCAAAATCCAACCAGTGATCACACATTGTGTTTGGCTGTAGTGTCTCTGTGATCTACCTAATCTACAACAAACAGGGATTTTTTTTTATGGCTAACATTTTTGAAGGCGTCTCCACATTTTTAAACTTACCTCCAGCTGCTCCTATCCTCACCGTCTCCAGTTCCTATTATTAAAAAATAAGACGCCTTCCCCTCTGTAGATCTCCAGTCCTGTCTCTCCCTCTGGAAGCCGCGCCCTCAGCCTTGCCCCTCACGGACCTGCTGAAGTCCTGCCTGCCTCCTGCCCTCCACCAGTGCTCCTGAGGGTACCAGTGGCTTCAGAGACGCCAAGCCCAAGGCGTGTTTTCATTATTTCCTTATCTGATCTCCACGGCAGCTGCCACTGCCATCCATGCGCTGGCCCCAAGTGCTCTCAAACCTTGGCATCATCCTCTCACTCCCTTGCCAGCGCTGGCATGCACTACATTTGCCCTTGACTCTCTTCTCATCCCCTTCAGGTCTTTAATCACCAGCTATTAATGATTCCCAGGTCTCCCCTCCAGTCAGGGCTCTCTGGGCCTCAAGAGCCACCTGTTTATCTACCTACCTACCTACCTACCGGATGCTGCCATTGCCCAGTCGCCGACCTGTCACCTGTCCACAGCTGAACTTGTGTTTTCCCCCTTTGACCCGTTCTTCCTCCGGTATTCTTCTTCTTGAGGGAAACACTAGTTGTCCAAATTTAATAATGCTACCTTATCCTGCCAATCAAACGATCATGTCTACCCCTCTCCAGTCCACACGAAGGGCACAGGGGAACCTCTCAATGGCCGTTTCAAACCAATTCACCCCTCTCCGCTTTCAGCTCACCTTCTCTCCCTTCCACCTGCTACCCTAGCCACGAGCTGTTCTTCCGAAACACACACTGGTCACGCTGAACACCTTGGAAGAGTCCCACCCCTTGCTGGGCACATGCATATGTGGTTAAGGGCACTGGCCTTGGAATGAGTAAGAGCTGGGCACAAATCCTAGGTTTTTCCACCCACAGAACAGCCACAATATACTACTCCTAAACCTAAGCCTTAGTTTTCACTCATAAACTGGGGAGAATTAGATCTCACAGTGTCAAAAGGATTATAAATAATATACATATTTATTCCAGTATCAGGCAAATTAAATACTCAGTAACTTATAAAATGAAGTCCAACTTTTAATCCCAGCACTTGAGAGGCTGAGGTAGGAGAAGCATTGTGAGTTCAAGGCCAGCTTGGGCTATAATGTGAGCGCAAGGCCGGCCTGAGCTACATAATTCGAGCCTGTCTCAGAAAACGAGGGCCAAGAGTTTGGTTCAGTGGCTTAAGTGCCTGTCTGGCAGGTGTGAGGTTGTGAGTTCAACCCCCGGTGCCACCAAAAAAAAAAAAAAAAAGAAGTCCAAGCCAGGGGTGGTGGTGCACTCCCGTAATCCCAGCACCGTGAGTTTAAGGCCAACCTGGACTACGCAGTGAGTTCAAGGCCAACCTGAACTGCAATGAGACCATTAAAAAAAAAAAAAGCCCAGATTACATACTCTGCCTAGTTTGATTTTTTTTTACCCTGCCCAGTTTGATTTTCCATGAATCCTTCCTCATATTCTATACTGTCATGCTGTTTCACATTTGCTTGCTTTCATAAGTACAGTTTTCTTGGCCTAAAACAGCTAGCTAGTCCCATTTCACCCAGTAAGTGAATTCTGTAAAATTTCAACCTTGGTTTTGTGGTGCTTTTTTTTTTTTTTTTTGCAACAAAGTCTGCCTATGCAGCCCAGGCTGGTATTGAACTTTTAGTGACCCTCCTGCCTCAGCCTCCCAGAGCTGGGATTACAGGTCTGTGTGCACTGTCACCACACCCAGCTCTTGATTGTGCCTTCTGACCCGTCCACAACTCCGTGTCACTTTGTATTACAGGTTTCCCTTCCTCCCACCCTATTTCTTGAAAGCAGAGATAAGTGAAGGAAATAACACAAAAAACTAAGAATAATGGTGGAAATTCACTTCAGACACAGACCCTGACCAATGATCAACAAATTTATACAAAGTATTTAACTTTATAGCGAACTGATCCTTCAGCTCAAAGTAACTAAATGTAACTACAGTTCATTCATTTTCCTTTCCATTTATTCATTTATTTTTAACACTGTAACCCACAAGGGTTTGGTGGAGGTTAGTTAGGCACCTAGCAGCTGGGCCTCCTTTTTGGGTTGTAGAGCAGTGTGGGGAGCAGGGATCCAAACTGGGTCTTGAAAAATATTCAAGGCAGAAGAGGCCTGAGGGACAAACAGGGACTCTCTCTGGCATGCAGGTCGGACTACGTTAACTTTTTTTTGTTTTTTGTTTTGGCACCAGGGATCAAACTCACAACCTCACGCCTGCCAGGCAGGCGCTTAAGCCACTGAGCCAAACTCCCGGCCCTGGTTTTTTGAGGCAGGGTCGCACTATGTAGCTCAGGCCGGTCTTGTGCTCGCGTTGTAGCCCAAGCCGGCCTCGAACTCACAACGCTCCTCCTACCTCAGCCTCCCAAGTGCTGGGATTAAAGGCGTGCGCCGCCACGCCCGGCTCGGACTACGTGAACTTTCGGTCAACACCGCAAGGCAGCAGAGGTGAACTCAGCATTTTTGTTTCGAGGTGCACTGTTCCTTCGTGGGAACCTGTGACAGCTCAAAAACAAATCTATGAAGGGAGCAATGGCCATTGACCACTCCAGTGCGGGAACTACCCAATGGGCAATAAGAAAGGTCAAAACGCTAAGGAGATGAGGGCAGCCTCTGTTGTAAGGTGACTGACTGCTGACGGAGTTGGCCTTGAACTCACAGAGTTTCTCTTGCCTCAGCCTCGAGTGCTGGGATTTCAGGCGTGTACCAGGACGACCGGCTACTGGTGTCTAATTTAAAAGAAGTAAGTGTTTGAATACTAAGGCTCTGCAAGCACTTAGATCAGAAATAATGTGACCTGCAGGTGCAGATCTTAAAACACTATGGGAACACAGGCAGCCGAGTTTCCTCGTACTACAAAGCGATTACAAAAACAAAAAGCCGCTCATCTGCTCGTGGCAGCGCGCCAAGAAATGTTCCTCTCTGAACCGCGCGAGACGCCAGGTTGTGTCACATCATAAGCGCACACTCAGAGAAAAGGATCCGTCGCAAGGGCTGCGAAAGCTGGACCTCGCTAGCACCGCGAACGTTGGGGACGCTTCTGTGACACTAGAGAAACAGGTTCAGACGGGATCGAGCTCGTTTCTTCCCTCCTCTCCGGGGCCAAGGAGAGAGAGCTCGGTCTCAAGGGAGTCGACCCCGGGGGAGCAGCGGGGGAGGCTGTCGGTCAGCAAAATGCGACGGGCGTCAGCGCCGGGGTGAGAGGTGGCATAGCGGCAAGGCAGGGGCTGCGCGAGGATGTCTCGGACCGGCACGGCGGCGAGGCTGTCACCGGGCGGCCTCCCCCCTCCCGGCCTCGGGCCCCAGTCACTCACATGCGGGCCCGCGCCCCCTCGGGCTCCTCCCGCCTCGGGGACACCAGCCGCCGGGCTAGGAGGGGTGGGCCGACAACTTCCTCCTTCCGGGAGCGCAACCCGGAAACAGTTTCCACGCCACAAGCGACGCCTCGCGTCTTCCCCCCCACCCCGCGCTGCCGCCGGCCACAGAGCGCCTGACGTCACGGCGCGTCGGGAACTCTCGCGAGATGTGGGGCGTGCAGGCTCTTGCTCCCCCTGGCGTTGGTCTCCCGCTGCAGCGCTTTGGAAACTGGGTGAATCCGAACTTTACAGCTGAGCTGATTCCGTTGAGACTTATTAAATCCCCTGCTCCGTTCCAGGCAGCGTGCTGGCGTTAAAGGCTAGGAGCCAGAGGTATACGGAAGTGGAAGGCAGCGCTTTCCGTCTGGGAGCTGGAAGAAAGGCAAGCAAATGAATCGCTCACATTGACACCTGGCCCTCATTAGCATTTATTGAGCGCTTACTATAGAAAGCCCCTCTGGAGCTGGTCGCCGTCCAGAAAAGTCCACCCTTTTTTTTTTGGTCTTTTCGAGACAGGGTCTCGCTGTGCAATTCAGGCTGGCCTTGAGCTCACTTTGTAGCCCAGGTTGGTCTCGAACTTACAAGGATCCTCCTGAATGCTGGGATTACAGGCGTGCATCACCACGCCTGGCTAAAAGTCCACATTTGTTACCCCATGGAAAAGTTATTGGAATAAATTAATTCAAATCTACCACTTCCAGTGCAATGCATGGCGAGAATAAAGACACTAAGGCATGTTTGTAGTTGGGGAGAGCCAAGGGGTCCTAAGTCCAATCAGAAGGATGGCTAACTCGAACTGGGCCAGGTAGGAGGCCTGAAATCACCTCTGCAATACGCAGAGTGAGCGATGGAGCGAGGGGGAGAGATAGAGATAGAGAGAGAGGCAGGAAGAGTAATCTGCATATCACAGATTGGGGCAGTATTTGGGGTTGGTGCTTGTTTTGATGTGTAATTTTCATGCCCTGAGAAGTCATAGCCTCTTTTCTCGAGGCTCATTTTCAGCGGACAGTGTGTGTCTCTCGGCCTAGCTCACACACACTACTTAGGAGCTACAGGCAGGGTATCACTGACCTGTGGCATTGCTTTAAAGACTACGCATCAGCATCTAGGCTAGTTCCATTTGCATTGCTTAAAGCCAATTGAAAGGATAAAGACAAAACTTAGCCACTCGTGCACGTATCCATACACAGAAATAGGGCCAGGTCTAGCCAGAATGGAGACAATTGCTCTTTCAAGAAGAGTCATCCTGATGGTGCCCCACACTTACTGAGCATGCATTTATTTATTTATTTATTTATTTATTTATTTATTTATTTTGTGGCACTGGGGGTTGAACTCACAACTTAGCACCTGCCAGACAGGTGCTTAAGTCACTGAGCCAAACTCCCAGCTCTAGTATTTTGAGGCAAGGTTGCACTATGTAGCTCAGGCCGGCCTTGCGCTCGCGTTGTAGCCCAAGCCGGCCTTGAACTCACAATGCTCCTCCTACCTCAGCCTCCCGAGTGCTGGGATTAAAGGCGTGCGCCACCACATCCGGCTTACTGAGCATTTATTGAGCACTTTGTATTTATGCAACAACTGCAATAAATAGCCCTCCAATACCTAGCACAATGCAAAACAAAGTTTATGGAGCTGTTAACTTGCTCCAAATTGATCTCTCAGATAAGGAGTGGTGGGGTGACTATCCTGTTCTGTCTACAGTGCCAAAGCTCTCAACCTTTCCCACAAGTGATCTGCATGCCTGTAATCCCACCAGTCTGGGAGGCTGAGGCAGGAATATCCAAGTTTGAACCCAACAGGGAATTTGGTGATTTAGCCAGGTTGTCTCAAAATAAAAATAAAAACAGGGCTGAGGATGAAAATTTGAACGCAGTAAGACAGTATTATGAAAGGGCATCAAGCTGGCAAGCATACACATGAAAAGGCATTCAACTTCATTAATCATTTGTAAGTGCAATGATGACTGAGACAGTGTGATGCAAGCTTTGGAATTCCTGAAATGGGAAAGACGCAATGCCAAGCATTAGCCAGGAAGCAGAGCCACAATTCCCCCAGGCTACTGGCCGGCATGTGTGTTGCTATGGCCACACCGGCAAACGGTTTGGTTCAACTACTAAGTTACACATGTTCTCTATTACCCAGCAACTCTTCTTCTAGGCAGACACCGGAAAAACTGTGATATTCACAGCAGCCGTATTTGTTAGATGAATGGTCCAGAAACATGGCAGATGCCCATGAACAACAGAATATATAAATACACTGCAGTTTGGGTCATCAGATATCAGATGGGAGTCCGAAGAGGAACCCCAAAAGGAGAGGGCAACTTCAAATCACTCTGGGTGGGTTCTTGATCTATTGTTTCAGAAAAGCCTTTCAGAATGCTGTGACATAGATAAATGGATGCAACTTGAGTCCATACTCATAAGTGAAACAAATCAGACTCACATGTGCACACATTGTATTGTCAGCCGGGCATGGTGGTGCACGCCTTTAATCCCAGCGTTTGGGAGGCTGAGGTAGGTGGAGCGTTGTGAGTTCAAGGCTGGCTTGGGCTACAACGGGAGCGCAAGGCCATCCTGAGCTACATAGTGCGACCCTGCCTCAAAAAAACCAGGGCTGGGAGTTTGGCTCAGTGGTTTAAGTGCCTGTCTGGCAGGCATGAGGCTGTGAGTTTGATCCCCGGTGCCACAAACAAACAAACATCATATTGTCTCCCTAGTGTGAGAAGCTGAAAGAATAAATAAGATCCAAAACATACAATAGATATTGTGAAGTGGGAAGGAACTGTTCAAAAGGAAAGAGAGGCTGAGAAACTGGGATGGGGGAAAGGAGAAAAGAAGGAAGGGAAAAGCAAAAAAAAAAAAAAAATTATATATATGTATATACATGCACATACAAGATTGTTAAAACAGTTATATTGCTAATTGCTTTTAGTTCATTGAAAAGAAAAGTTTGTACTAAAATTTTCTGGACAATTAAATGCTTATATCTTGTACTCTGATAATTTAAAGATAACATTGTGCAATATATTAACCATTGTTATTCTCCTTTTGTTTTATTTTTTCTCTTTAAAATAAAATTTAAAAAATCAATTGACCATAAACATTTAGCTCTACTTATGGAGGCTGTTCTCTTCATTCATTTATTTGTCTGCCTTGGAGGCAATACAATATTGTGTTGATTATTATAAACATATATTAATTCTGGAAATAATGTCATGTTAGCCTTCCAAACTTGTTCTTCCTTTTCAAAATTGTTTTAATGATTTCAAGTCTTTTAGATTTTCATATCAATTTGAGAAAAGCCTGCCAATTAAAAAAACTGGAATTTTCATTAGAATCAGATTGTTAGATCAGCTTTTGGAAAATTGTTATCTCCAAGTGTTTCACCTTAAAATGTATTTCTTTCTTTCTTTCTTTCTTTCTTTTTTTTTGGCACTGGGGATCAAACTCACAGCCTCATGCCTGCCAGATAGGCGCTTAAGCCACTGAGTCAAACTCCCAGCCCTAGTTTTTTGAGGCAGGGTCGCACTATGTAGCTCAGGCCGGCCTTGTGCTCGAGTTGTAGCCCAAGCCGGCCTCGAACTCACAACACTCCTCCTACCTCAGCCTCCCGAGTGATGGGATTAAAGGTGTGCACCACCACGCCCGGCTAAAATGTATTTCTTTTTTCTTTGTGTTTGTGTGTGTTTGAGACAGAGTCTTGCTATGCAGTTCAGGCTGACCTCGAACTCTCTTTGTAGCCCACGCTGTCTCGAACTCGCAGCCATCCTCCTGTCTCAACCTCCCGAGTGCTGGGATTACAGGTGTGCACCACCATGACTGGCCTTAAAATGTATTTCTTGAAATCTTCAATTTCTCCATAATGTTTTCTCGTTTTCTGTGTATAGGCCTTGTAAATTTTGTGGTGAGATTTATCCCTGTTTCATATTTTAATACTCTTATAAACAATGTGTTTTATTTCTGTTTGTCCCCATGAAGTAGGAATACAATTGCTTTTCAATAAACATTTGTTTGTTAAAAAAAAAAAGAAGAAGAAGAAGAAGGCAGTGAGAGGCATAGGCAGTTCTATTAGGCAGAATCAAAAAAAGTATACCCTGAAAGGGAGGAGTGGGGTGCCAGAGGGGTGAGGTGCGCCGTGGCCTGGGGGCT
>RJWM01051083.1:0-10538 GCA_004363535.1 Dasyprocta punctata
CAAGCAAGTTAGATTTAAACTCATCAGTATAATTTCCATAAAAGGGTATTGAGCCCAGAGTAAGAACTACCATCTAGGGCCTGGGATATAGCTAAGCAGCACAGCACTTGCCTGCCTAGTGTGAGGTCATGAGTTCAATCCCTGGTACAAAAAAAAAAAAAGACCATCTTTTATATAGGTAACCCAAGACTGAGATCTGACTGTGAAGCAAGAATGAGAAATATTAACATGCACACAGACACACAGGGGAGGATGAACAAAAGGAGAAGTGAAGTTTGTCAAAGTTTTGTCCCCTATAAACTGTCATCTCTGGAAGTGTCCTATTTAGCAAATGAAAAATCTCTGGAGTCTG
This sequence comes from Dasyprocta punctata, assembly GCA_004363535.1. NCBI lineage: Eukaryota > Metazoa > Chordata > Mammalia > Rodentia > Dasyproctidae > Dasyprocta > Dasyprocta punctata. The sequence goes on from RJWM01051083.1 coordinate 353, forward strand.
ATCCATCCAGGTAACCTGTCTCAAAAAGGAGGACAGGCTCAATACCTTGCTGCTTAGACAGAGGCAATACATACTGCAGCAGCCAAGATAGCAATCAGGGCCAGCAAGGTGTTATCTGGATCTGGGGTGGGGACCAAACCCCAGTAGTCTGCCAGACAGTGAACCTCATGCATGGTTCTTCCAGTTTTCTCCAGGTGATCAGTTGAGGGAAATACAGTCCCACTCAAGTCAGTCAAGAAATGTTGGCATTTCTTGGTCTCAGTATTGGATGACATATGCAGCTGCCCTCCTGAAGCTTTGATGGGTGTCTCAGTCATAGTCTTGGTGATGACTCGCCGAGTCACATCATCTGGAAGGGTTTGTAAGAGGAACCCACATCGAGGTATTTGCAATGTTCTGATGCTGTGGTAGGCCTCTGCCAGTGTGCTTCATGGTTGCATGCATCAGGATGTCAGCCATAGCATTTTTCCATTATCTATGGAAATACAAGCAAACTCTCGCCCCCATGTTATCAGTGTGGCGAGGTTATTCCATTGACCTGTCTGAAGATTGCACCACAGGATTCAGAGCCTACTGTCTCCAGCTAAAAAGGAACAAGAATGCTTCCAGTGGAGCATGATAGGGGAGATAAGAATCCAAGAACTGGGTTTTAAAAATTAAAAACTACAAGTTACCAAATCTAATTGCATTTTTGGGGACATCTGGATTCCCTATTTTTTATTTTATCAGTTGTTGTTGTAGGGTTAAATGAGTTCTAGTATGGCTTGACCTTGAGGATTGTAAGAGTGGATCTGCTAACATGAGCAGGTCTATTTTCTGTTTTTACAGTCTTAGAAACTCCTAATGCTGCAAAGACCAATAAACAATGTTGTTGTACATGATGGCCTTTTTTACCCTTTGTCACCAGAAAGGCAGTATTGTAGCAGGAGCAATGAGTTTGACTATTATGATTTTATCTAGATATGAGGTACTTTGAAATATAAAGTATAGTCAGGGGACTGATATTTTTATCAATTGTGGTTGCTTTGGTAGCTGAATCTCTATAGAATGTTAACAGACAATGGTTATGTAGTTTATAGAGAAAACTTATAGTTTATGAATAAAAAATCACATATGATATTTTAGCATGACTATCATGATGACATTATTTTTGTAACACACTTAAATGTCCATCTTAGTATGCAAGAGTGTGACATAGATAACATATATATCATACAAATTTTTTGAATGCTATTATTTGACTGGTAATCTCATGTTTATTTGACATCTATCTCTTATCATAAGAAGCTGAAACTCAAGAGAAAGGCCAATATCTGAGTTCAAAAGAAAAAGGTTATCTTCATAAATAATCTTGGTTTTATATCTTGAAAGACCTGTACACCTGGAAGTTATGAATGTATTTCATACACTTAAAATTAACAATAACAAATGGCATAGTTATATGGAAATCTTTGTCTCTTAGTTTAATTTTGTATCAAGAGCATCTTTTTAATGAAACCTTATCATTTAATCCACAGAAAGCTTAGTCTTTTGAAGTTGACCAATGCAAATATATCACAGCAATATGTTTAACAACATTCATTGGTGTGAGTCTCTGAAAAGGCTATGGAAACTATTGTGGTCTCATTAGTTCCCCCTACTAAAGTTTTCTAAAAACTAGTTTCCTGAAACTAGTTTTCTGAAGACTGGAAAAAAATTTCTTTTCAATGCATTGTATTTGTATGTTATTTTGTCTTAAGAGTTTGGGCAGCTGTATGCCTTCTTCTCTCACGTTAGCCTCTGGCTCTGTCATCTCTACACCTTGTACCACCTACTCAGACATTGCTATGCTTCTATCAATTTTTGTGGGATTCCTTTCTGTAAGATTTAACATAATTTGATTAACAGTCACTCCAGGAGTCTCAGTGTAAAGAGTTCCCATACTTAAGCATTCCTCCCACCTCAGCATCTCCTGTAGCCAGGCGCATGCTAGTGTGCCCAGCCTCGATGACAGACTCAGGGAACAGAAAGTCACTTCTCTGTTATATGGCTCTGTTACTGGCCCACTATATCTGCCTTATTTCCCCTGGCACTGGTCCCACACTGCCACCACCTCCTCTGTCACTGCCATCCCTGGAGATTACTGTGCTGCCATCTTGGGTGCACTGTGTCAGTCCCTAAAAATTCTTGAGGAGTAGACCAATAAATTTTTCTATAACCCTCACCAGCTCTGGGTCACCTGCAGGAGCTGATGGTACAGTGGGTGATTTTTATCTTCACATTTTTCTCCCTTGTCCGGTTTTAAACAGAAACTTTGGGGGTACTAGTACTCAATGGACCTAAAATAGATTTTATCAAGCTCAAAGATGAGAAGGTCTGTAGACAAACAAGTTTTTCCTCTGCCACTAGCTCTTTTTAAGTTTTTTCCAACTTTGTCCCAATTTTCAATATCCAAAGTTCCCAGCTGAAGGTTGTATTTAATTATTTCCTGGAGCATTTTGGTGATATTGCTAGCTGGCGCGGTATACTTTGCCTTCTTTAAAAGAGATTTTAAAGAAAAACATTTTAAAGAAGAGATTCCTCCCATGTTTTAATCCCAGCGAATGTCTTACTTGTCTTGAAAGCACTTACCTTAGCTTCAAGCCTGACAACTTCGGAATCATCACACAAGATCAAAATGATGTGGAAACACTCCTAGTAAATCCACCAGGCAGGGGAGAGTGCCATTCAGGTCATGTAGGGCACCAGTTACCAGGACCCCTACCGTGAGTCCTCTATTTCCAGCAGGGTGTAACAGCACATGGTGAAAGAAAAGAGCAAAAGACAAAGGACAATACAACGGTGATGTGGAATGCCCAGTGGCTCACAGGGAACAAAAGACCATGAGGCAGCCAGAAGCTCTGTATTTACTGATGACATACTTGTTGAGGAAAATGGTGAGGGAATAATGGCTGGATGTGCTACATTAGTTAGTGGCTGGGCAGGGAAGTCTTGTAAAGAGGGAAGAAAGCATTCTTACAAAAGGAATAGAAAAGCCAGATTTGGGTTGTGGTTAATGAGTAACTTGTTTTGTAGTCAATTCTGGGAATGAATTTCCTCTGGGGTCACACAGGCCTCAGTGGAGATGTTATTTTGTATCTTAGTTTCACGGCCACTTTTATGGGCTCAACTATGGCCTTTGGTGAGGAGCAATATTATCCCCACACACCGCCTGCTTGTTCCATGAAGACACCTATATGGCCTTGGCCAGACTCACTATACAAAAGGAAATCCATTTCAGGGAAGTCACTGCTATACAGCCTGCACTGCTTGCAAGTAAGCACAATCATATGTAGGTCTCGGGGAGTATGAGGTGGCAGTCCTCCAGATAACATCATCTCTTATCTTAATAATTTACAGAAAATTCTCATTGCTCCTAAGGTACTTTCTGAGGATTACCTTTTGCCTCCACCTATTCACTGCCTATGAGCAACTGAATTAATGTTTAACTTAATATTCACTTGTTTAAAATCCTTTGATGGCTCTTCTGCTATTTCAGATACAGCAGAGATCATGCTACAATACTCCCTGTCTCCTTAGACTCTTTCTGAACACATCCTTTTTTTCCTATCACATAACACTGTTGATTCATTTTCGGTTCCTCAAATGTATGGCGCTTGCTCCTCGTGTATGGCATTTACATATGCTCTTCTGGTGATGAATTCTTGTAGTTCTCCTCTTAACCTGATCCCTGCAGTGGCTACTCATCCTCCTTGTCCCAGATTACTCATCACTGTCATTAAAATAAAATAAAAATCTCTCCGAAGTCCAGCGTTCGTGACAGCTCACCTCCCCGACAGTTCACGTGCTTATGAAACCCAATACTTTATTTTCTAAAAATCAGATCCTACTTTAATTTAATTTTATTGTCATTTTTACTAGAACATCAGTAGCATAAGGGCAGGCACACAGGCCTTCCCAAATCATTGCTGTTTAGCACAGTGCATGCATGCATAGTTAACTTACATTTCCCAAAGTATTCATTAGCTATGCGATACATTTCTATCAAAAACAGGGAAGCACCAAATAAAATTCAGGACACTGCTGTTCAAGAATTCCTGAATTAAATTTAGTAATTTTCAACTATGTGTTCATTATTTTTGTAGGCAATCTACATAGTTTAAATTAAACACTTATTGTTCAAACAGCTGACATTGTAAAGACAAAACGGTCACATTTTGAGGCATGGGGGGCAGGGGAAAAGAGACAGAAAAAGGACCGTTGCTCCTTTCCCTTAACTCTTCCTATTTCCAAAGTAGAAAATGTCCTTACTTTTTGCTCCATATGCAAGAAGGAGGTTAACTTGACAAGAATTATCTTGGTCTAACTCTTGGCCAAGATGTTTGTTTCAGAAGATGTCTTTAAAGGCAGTTAAGTTTCAGTGTCCAGGAAATAAAATACAATGTGATCTACTATACCTTTGCTGGACGGCTCACACTGTTATATTTAGCTTTTTTTTTCTTTTTTGTACCCAGAATCAAACTCAGGACCTTTTGCTTGCCAGGCAGGTGCATGTACCACTGAGCTGCATCCCTAGCACGTTTAGCATTTACAGTTGTAGTTCTGCCCGTGTTCTCAACCTCTGCATTTTATAGAATGATAAGATTATACTGCTGATGAGCATAAGAGATGGGAGATGTTGCAGCTGTATTTAAAAGTGCAATCTGTCATAGTTCTCCTCCTAATAAAAGAATAAGGAACAGAAAAATAAACTATTCAACATGCTTGTATTATGAAAGAAATTACAAAGTTATCTCTGGAAGAGTGCATCCATAGAATCCCCAAGAGAAGGATTCTCATTTTAGAAACAATTTCATATCGAAATTTTGGTTCCTTTTCTCCACTGTCTTCTAATATATTTTGTTCTAATAACTAAAAGAAATGTTTTCACAGTGAATTCCTGAAGTCTTGAAATATAAACGAACTGCACCAAACACAAAACTGTATTATAACCCTGTGTCTGGTCTATAAAAATATTGCGGGAATATTACTCAGCTATAAAGAGGGATAAATTTGAGGTTTTTATAGGTAAGTGGATGCAACTTGAGACCATACTTATAAGCGAAATAAATCAAACTCACATGTGTAAATATTGTATTGTCTCCCTAGTGTAAAAGAACTGAAATAGTGATAAGATCCAAAATGCACAATAGATACTGTGAAAATGAAAGGGAAAGAAAGTGCTCAAAAGGAAAGAACAATTGGGATGGGGAAAGGAGAAAAGGAGGAAGGGAAAAGATTATAGGTATACAGGTGTATGTATATATGAAAGATAAATAACTGTGCTACTAATCTCTGTAAGTTCATCCAAAAGAACAATTTGTGCTCTCATTGTTTGTTTGATCATTTTTTTCATGCTTAAATCTTGTAACCTGAACAACCACTTCTAATATAACTATATGCAATATATTAACTAGTGTTATTTTCCTAACATTTTTTGAAATTCTGTATCATTTCTACATTTTGTTTTGTTTTTAAAATAAAAAATTGAGTTAAGAGATGACATTTTGTGTTTGTGTGTGTGTGTGTTTAGACTGCTGTGATGTTGAACCTTCAGTGATAACAAACATCCAGTTGCAGCACTGTTTAGAGAAGCATAAGAAAAGAAACAGCTTCTATCTTTATAAGACTAATATAATCATCATTGTTATAGTATTGATTTTAGAAAGCCATTCATAAATATATTGCTGAAAGATAGTTCAAAATTATATTAATGGAAACAAAATAATTGCTAGGAGATAAAAATTGATTTTTAGAAAACTAAAAACCAGAAATTGTTATTGTCAGAACTAGCCACTGATATATTTAGTGTAAATGTATTTGTAAGTGATACACTAGTGAATTTGCACTTCATACTTTGAGGATTATTCTATTAAAATTTCAGTCCTTAGATTTTCATCATCCTTGAAAACAATTTTTTTAAATCTCATGTCTTTCTGGAAGAAATAAATTCTGTTCTTCTTTGAAGTTTTACTACAATAACAGGAAAAAATGTAAATCCTACTTTTTACCTTCTCTTCTCACACCATAGTATTTAAAAAGAAATTCTCTTTCTCTATACTTATAATTTCAATGTAAACCTTTTAATACTTTCTGCTTCTATTTTGTAACCTAAATCTAAACCTTCTGGTGGTTGTTAATAGCACCTTGGCTAGATTCAAAATTTAGAAAATTTCATTTAGTACTTTCAGTTTCATTTAGTACTTTCTCTAGAAGACTGGAAGCCTTTCTGTTTAGAATGGCGCGATTTTCATTACTTTCCTTTATAAGCTCCAATTTGCATACATTTTACTTGATATAAAAGTAGGTACAATAAAGTAATCAATTTTATACTTAGAAATGTTTCTAAAATGTTTTTGTTAATGCACAGTGTATTAGATCTCCTAAGGTGTTTTAGGTGGCATCTTGTCAAATTGGTGACAGATAATTTTATATGCTCTACGTCAATAAATTCTTATCCAAAATGCATAATGTATGTGTTGGTCAGCATTCCCTATTTTTAAGATCTCAAGCTGGTATATAAAGTCATTATACCACTAACTAAATAAGATGTGTGAGCAGTGAAAATTATGGAATTGGAGAACAAAGTAACTGCTGATGTTTAGGGAAATTGAATGTTGTCAATAGAATGGGGACAAGTTATGTGGACAGAAAGGGAGAAATCTGTATTTCTGGAAAAGATAAGAGCTTATGTAAGAAAGCAATATGATGCTGATAAGGAGATGAAACTGGAAAAATAATTTGTAATTGACTAAGCTCTTTACAAGTTATAGTGAAAGCCTGAGGTTTTGTGCTTTAAATAAGAATGGAAAAATCACATATCTTTTATTTTACTTTTTCATCCCAAGAAATTTCATTTACAGTTCATGACTTGAAAGTGAACAATGGACACTTTTCAAATAAAATTGCATTGATATTTATAAAATTAGAAAAACTTCCATAAAAACCAATCTCTGTGTTATATATAATAAATGACTGAATTATTATTTTTAGCTTCATCCAAATAAAGCCCTTAGATTTAAAGACTTAAAATAAATTTAATATGCACACATTTTAAAAACATATAGTGGGCAGTTTATTTTCCTAGGATACATATATAACATCTTAAAGCACACTTTCAGTATCTAGGTTAAAAACAAAAATATTTTAAAGAAAATTGAGGGCCATGTAACTATTCCTTCATGCCACTGTGACCAACACAACTGTCTTAGTAAATCTGGTAATGATTAAGTATAGCTGACAATTCCTGCAGGCTGAATTCTACTCAGATAACTAATTACCATTTTAATATGAGATGCTAAAAAAAAGTTTCAGAAATGACATAACTGGTGCCCCAGAGGCTCTGAACTTCTCACAACCAGACTCAAGGTCCTGGTGGGGCCACACCCTGGGGTGCACTCTGCCCAGCCGCCTGGGTTCCCTGGATTTCGACCCCTATCCAGTAAGGCGGTAGGTCCAGCGACACACTCTGGGAGTGTGCCCTCACTAGCTGCACAGAGGATCAAGGTCTGCCCAGCTCAGAGTCCCAGTGCAATCCACCAGGGGAACGCCTGGTCTCACAGGACATGGAGGTACTGAACCCAGCCCAGCCCAGAGCCCCAGAGCGGCTCATCAGGGAGTGGCCAGCATAGCTGCAGGGCCTTGGAGAATTTGAGCTCTGCCCATTAGAACACAAGGTGTGAGCTCCATTGTTCAGTGGTCTGGCCACCCAGTGGGTCCTAGAGGTTGCAAACTCCACTCAGCGAGGGTCAAGTCACTGTCACCTTATGCAGGGGGCACATCTGGGTTTGCCCCGAACTCCAGAGGCTCTGAACTCCTCACAGCCAGACTCAAGGTCCTGGTGGTGACATACTCCAGGGTGCAATCAGCCTAGCTGCCTGGGTCCCAGAGACTCCAAACTCCAGCCAGCCAGGCTGAAGCTCCCAGGGGTGCATCTCTGCTGGCCACCTGGGTTGCAGAGGTTCTGAATGTTACACAGCTGGATTTTAGGTTCTGACAACAAGCTCCAGGGGTATCACCCTGCTAGCTACAAGGAGAATACAAACTTTGTCTAGCCCAGCATCCTAGAGCAACCCAACAAAGTACATCAGGGGAACACACAGCCAGTCTCACAGACCACAGAACATAAGGGTCCAGAGCCATAGTCTGGGTGTGTGCGCCAGCTAGCCATGGGGACATTGGAGGACTGAAGCTCTACCCAGCACAGTGTTCCAGGGCAATCCATCAGGAGGCTGCCTGCCTGGCCACACAGGTCCCAGAAGAAAATGATGAAACAATAGAGTAAGAGATAGTCTCAATCTCCCAGCCCACAGAGAACAAACCCAAGAGACACTGAAATGGAAGACATTGGGAATTACACAGCAGAACGTTCTGAAATGATAGCAACTGAAGTAAAGAAACAATTTCATGAAGCTATAGAAGAACTCAAATCAGAAATAATATCTCAGCTAAGAAATGAAATGACAATCAATATGAAAGAAATGCTGAGTGTATCTAAAGAAGATCAAGATAAAAAAATAGAAGAACATTAGAAAATGATGGAAACTTTGAATGAACAAAATAAGACACAAATAGAATGCATGAAACAGATTCAAAGGGAAGTATAGCAAATGAAAAATTTCATTGAAAGTTGGCAAAACCACTTGAATGAAGCTGTAGAGTCTCATTCCTTGAAGATAGCATGGAAGCTTACAACAACGAAAGAAAATATCTCTTAAAAATAACAAGGAACCAGGAAACAACAAGTCAACAGCTGCAAGTTGATCCCAAGAGAAATAACATAAGATTAATAGGTGTCAATGTAAAAGCAGAGTCAATACTAATGACCTGCAAAGACTATTTGAAGAAATAATAGCAGAAAATTTTCCAAACATATGAAGAGAATCTGATATACACATAAGTGAGGCATGCAGAACCCCAATTTACCATAACCAAAATAAATGTTCACCCAGACATATAATAATTATGGTATCAGAAATACAGCATAACAGCAAAATACTAAAAGCTGTCAGAGAAAAGAAACAGATAACCTATGAAAGAAAGCCTATCAGAATCATGGCAGATTTCTCAACACAAACCTTCAAGTCAAGAAGAGCTTGGAGTGTAGCATTTCAAATTCTTAAAGAAAACAACTTTCAACCCAGATTGATGTATCCCGCAAAACTGTCTTTAAAAATTGATGAAGAAATAAGATATTTGCATGACAAAGAACAATTGAAGAAATTTATGGCCACCAAACCAACACTACAAAGAGTACTGAAAGACACTTTTGAAAGAAGAAAAATAACTACAATCTTCAAAAGAACAAAAAAAAAAAAAAAAAAAAAAAAAAAAAAAAAAAAAAAAAAAAAAAAAAAAAAAAAAAAAAAAAAAAAAAAAAAAAAAAAAAAAAAAAAAAAGGAAACCACTAAGCAGTGAAAACAATTAAACAGAAAATGTAGAAAACCAACAACAGAAAGATATCATGACAGGGATGAGTCAGCACTTATCAGTTATATCAATCAATGTAAATGGTCTCAACTCACCAATAAAAAGAAACAGACAGACTGAGTGGGTTAAGAAACAAAACCCAACAATATGCTGTGTACAAGAAACACATTTCACTCAAAAGGAAACTCACAGACTAAAAATCAAAGGATGGAAAACAATACTTCATGCAACAGGAACCCAGGAAAAAGCAGGAGTAGCTATTATGTTTGCAGACAATGTGAAACTCAAACCGAGAATGATCAAGAGATAAAGAAGGTCACTAGGGGAAAACTTCAAGAGGAAGAGATTACAATCATAAATACATATGCACCAAATATGGGAGCACCCAACTATGTAAGACAAATCTTAATAGACATGAAAAACCAAATAAACAATAATACAGTCACAATGGAGGACCTTAACACCCCACTGTCACAGAAAGATCAACCAAACAAAAAATCAGCAAAGAAATAACAGGACTGAATCAAACTTGTGAACAAATGGACCTAGTAGATGTGCACCAATTGCTCCACCCATCAACATCAGAATGCACATTCTTCTCAGCTGCACATGGGTCATTCTCTAAAATAGATCATGTACTGGTCCACAGAACATGCTTAAGTAAATGCAATGGAACTGAACTAATTCCATGCTTATTATCTGACCATAGTGCAATAAAATTGGAAATGAATGACAAAAA
>RJWM01051084.1:0-10546 GCA_004363535.1 Dasyprocta punctata
CAATCCCTGGTGCGGAGTTCAATCCCTGGTGCCCCCCCCCCAAAAAAAAAGCAATTAACTATCAATGGGCCATTCCAGGATACAGTTAGTCTGCTTTCTTTATTTTTATTTTTTTATTTTTTTGTGGCACCGGGGATTGAACTCACAGCCTCACACCTGCCAGACAGACAGATGCTTAAACCACTGAGCCAAACTCCCAGCCCTAGTTTTCTTGCGGCAGCGTCGTACTATGTAGCTCAGGCCCACCTTTCGCTCGCATTGTAGCCCAAGCTGGCCTTGAACTCACAACGCTCCACCTACCTCAGCCTCCCGAGTGCTGGGATTAAAGGCGTGCACCACCACGCCTGGCTAATCTACTTTCTTTATTAAAAGGAAAATCTGAGATGTCCCCATCACCATATAGGAGGATCTGAAAGTAACCTACCTAAAAGGGAGAAGGGAGGGAGGGAAGAAAGGAACCGAGTACAGAATCCACCCTCTCTGGGCTACATTTACATCCCCACCCCCACTGCACACTCTGCAGGGATCACTGGGGAGACCTGCACCCCAAGCCTGAGGCTGCCACCGTGCCTGCCCCCCTCCAGTGTCACTGAGTCCCCGAGCTCGGCCTCCACAGTGGCTCTCTGTTCAGGAGCCGGCAGAAGGGCAGGAGGGTCCTCTAATCAGTGCCCTCCTCACGTCCCAGCCAGACTGAGGGCCTGGCCTGTCGCCCTGCGGCCCCACCACTGTAGCAGCCTCGGGCTCATTGGTTGCTGGGTTTTCCTCCGGGAGCGTAGGGGTGTGACAGAATTCACAGACCACCAAGTCCTTGTCATAGCTGATGTGCAGCCTCTAGTCACACACAGCAGGGAGGACCTCAAGATGTGGTTCGTGTGTCTGAAGAAGTGGATTTATTTTAGTTAATTTGAATTTAATTTTTTTTTTTTGTACCAGAAATTGAACTCACAACCTCATGCCTGCCAGGCAGGTGCTTAAGCCACTAAGCCGAATCCCCGGCCTTATTTTTTGAGACAGGATCTCACTATGCAATTCAGGCTGGCCTTGAACTCAGTTTGTAGCCCAGGCTTCTCTCGAACTCACTAGGATCCTCTTGCCTCAGCCTCTGAAGTGCTGGGATTAAAGGCATGCGCCACCATACCTGGCTTTAATTTGAATTTAAAAATTGATAATGCATACACAGAAAAGTGATTTTAAGTGTATTTGGAACAGTTTGGGGATAGGAAAAAATTGTTTTCTCTTCTGTACAGGGCATTAAATCCAGGGCTTCATGCATGGTAGACAATTGCTCTATTACCAAGCTACATCTCTGGCACTGCCCTCTTAAATTTTATTTTGAACCAGCCTTGCTAAGTTGCCCAGGCTGGCCTTGAAGTTGTGGTCCTGCCTCAACCTCCCAAATAGCTATGATTCAAGAATGCTTCATCGTACCTGGTTAGAATCTCCTTTTTCAACTGTAAATTTCATGAAATCTATTTATAGTTTTAAGTATTTCTGGTGGAAATTTAGCATCCACATTGAGATGTGCTGTAAGTGTAAAATACACACTGGATTTTAGAGACAGCATGAAAAAGTGTATGAATTATCTTCAGTAAAAATTATGTCATGTGTTGAATAAGTATTTTAGATAGAGCACCTTCATTAAAGTATATTATTAGAATACTTTCTCCTGCTTCATTTATTGTTTTTAAGAAAGTTTGACGTTAATGTGTCTGGAGTTACTCATTACTGCACGGCATTGGCCCCTGAGCCTGCTTTTGTGGGGGTTGCTATTGATGTTCCTTTACGGGAACCAGTTAATGACTTGGGGCATTTTTGGCCATAGGAATAGGTCTTGGGAGACCTATGGTTTTTGAAAAGAAGAAAATTTTTTAGAAGTCTGTTCATAAAACATTATTTCTTAATTGCACAGATGATGTGTTTCTTGTGGGAAAATTAGAAAGTACTGACCAAATGAAATTAAACTTAATATTTTGGAAGGAGAATACATAGATTTTCTACAACACTTTCTAGTGATATTTTGGTTAGATTACCATTGTCATAAAATAACCACTTTGGAGAAAACTTCAAGATTATTTCAGCCAGATGTGATGGCTGCCGTACGCCTGTAATCCCAGTACTCGGGAGGCTGAAGCAGGAGGATCACTGTGAGTTTGAGGCCAGCCTGGGCTACTTAAGTGAGTTCAAGGCCAGCCTGTACTACATAGTGAGACCTTGTCAAAACAAAACAAAACAAAACAAAAAGATTATTTCAAGCACACACCAAAAAAGCTGATTGCCTTTATGGTATCTCATTTATGCCCTGATAGAGGCCTGGGTGTCAGAGATTTGGACGGTGGCAGTAGAGTGGCAGCCGGGATTTGGAGAGTGACTGCTGACGCTCAGCAGAGGTGACCATGGCTCTCTCCCAGGGTGGCTGGGGCTCTGGACTGTCATGTCAAGGCAGGGAAGGGCACTGTGACGGAATGGGTGTCGTTAGCAGGGAAGCATGGGATGCGCTCTGTCAGCTGTGTGGGAGGATTTGGGAACATGGGGTCCTTTAGTGACCAGGAGACAGTTTTTCTGTTGACTTCTCAGAGCCTGAGGGACTGCTGAGACTGTCACACAGCTTGTACTTCGCCGCCACACTGTCAGGACTTAGCACTCCACAGGCGTCTATTAGTCACGGCTGAGGCTGTGCCGTGACCCGGTGCTGGAGAAGCGGGTTCTCGGGCCTGTGTAGTGGGCCGTGTGTTCCGAAGCGGGTGCGCCTCATGGCATAGCATCTTCTCCCCACCCTGACTTCCTTCGTGGACGGGAGCCCTAGAAGGCGGGCGTGGGGGGCGGTAAAGTCACTGTGTGTCCTCAGGGGCTGCCCCTCCCTCTCTCAGTTCAGGGCCGCAGGCTGGCTCTGAGGTGTTCTGCTGGGCTCAGTGGGATCAGCCAGTGTGTGGTGACCCTGTTTCTTCTCAGGTACCATGGGCAACCCGCTGAACACAGGGCTTCCCCGTGGTGTGTCTTGGGCAACTCCTGACGAGCTGCTCTCTCAAAGGAAACATTTTTAAGAGGCACAGAAGGAGCTTTTCTTGGTGAAAAATTTCTGTCGGGATTACCTTTAAAGCACTTATGATATCTACCACCCCATTTTTGGTACCAGGGATCGAACTCATGACCTTGTGCTTGCCAGGCAGGCACTTATGCCACTGAGCTAAATCCCCAGCCCTGAAATCTACACCTTTCTTGGTCTTCTGTAAAATTGGATTTTATCTTCTGATCTGTGACAAGCAAAACATTGGGCAAAGAAGAGAGGCCTGAGAGATGGGCTGGAAAGTACAGGTTGTGGGTTGTTCCTCAGCCCACCACAGAGGCCCAGGTGTGGTGGTGCACACCTGTAACCCCAGCACTCTGGGAGGATTGTTAAGGTCAAGCCCAGCCAGGCAACTTAGTGACTTAGCAAGACCCAGTTTCAAAATAGAAGGAAACAAAAGTGTCTGGGGATATACCTTATTTTGAAGGCCCAGGGTCCAAAACAAAAACAAAAAAAGATGCTGACAAGAGGGTATGATGGATGGCCCTCCTGGCCTTTCCATTACTGGCCCAGATGTGCCCCTCTCCCAGGCAGTCGCTGCTTACATGGCAGAAGTCTCCATATTTAGAACTCGTGTCAGAGACCAGCTTAGCCTATGGATTCTGAATCATCAGATGGTAAAGTCTTGGTAGCCTCTCTAATTTTTATTACCTATTCTAATCATACAAACCATACAATAAAAATAATTAAGGGTATCTTTTAAAAACACCTTGGAATGTCATTTGTCTTTTTTGGGGGGGTCTCTGTACATACACAGATGTAATTTTTATTTGAGACTGATCAAGCAGAAGTGTGATTAGAGTTTGATTTTTCACGTACTTTTATATCTTCATAGTCCTTCCTATTACTTAGTATCTTCATAGTTACCTTTTAGTCCTGCACACATCCAGCGACTTGACTGACTGTAATTTACTTAATTGTTCTTTATTTTTGGATCCTGTGCTTAATGGTATTTTCCCCCCTTTGTTTCTGTAGGAAGTTCTCCAGCAGCTGATCGTAATGAATTTGCCCAATGTTTTGATGATTGGCAAAGACCCACTGTCTGGTGAGTGAAAGGCCCCCTGGCCCCCTGTAGTGCCTGGGCTTTGGACAGCTGTTAGCCGCGGAGCTCTCGCTGCCAGCTTGGAGCCACACAGGGAAAACACGTGATGGTTTGAGTGAGATTTAAGGAGCGGGTTTATTGCGCTGAGGCATTAAGCAGAGAGCACGTTTATTTCTTAAGAATGAATCTGTCAGAGGCAGATGAGGCCATTGCATCATCCCTGCCTAGAAGGCAGGTCCGGGTTTAGGTGTCTGAGGCGTGTGGCGGCCCCTCCGGGGGCTCAGCACCTCAATAAATGTGGATCAGATTCCAGTGATGGAGTGCAGCTCCTTAGGAAGGAAGGCAGTGCCATCCTGGGGATCTCAAGACACCTTTCTCTCTCATGGTCCGGGATGGAGCTCAGTACAATAGGGTCATTATCTCTCTCGTCCCCTGCTGGACTCAGAGCCCCTGGAGGGCAAGGGCTCTGAGTCTTCTTGGTGTCTGATGTTCAGTGTCCGTTTGAAAGTGAAAGGTCTTCCTGTAGTCTTCCAGAAAGTCAGAGCTTAGTTCTCCTTGGTGACTGAAAGAGGGTGGCAGGCTGGCTTCTTTCCCTGGGTACCCCTCACTCACAACATGCATACTTAGGCCCTGGGCAGACTTACCTTCATTCCAGGGGGTCTGGGTGAGATGTCAAGGAAGACGGAAAACCCACTCCTATAGCATGGAGGAGGTCAGGGATCCCAAATGGCACAGGGTTTCGGGGAGGGACTGAAGCTTCCTCCTGTTGGCATCTCCTCATCCTTGTCTGGCTGTCCTTTCTCTGTGTCAGCAGTAGCTAAGTTGCCTTGAGAGGGAGGAAAAAGTACACCGAGTGACCAGCCAAGAACACGACTCGTAAGGATCACTTACCTCCTGGGGCCACATCCAGGGAGCCCCAGGAGCAGCTTCCTTGTGCGGGGCGCTCTTTCTGGACTCCAGCCTACCGTGTGTCTGCTTTCTCTTTGTGTGAGCCCAAGAAAGAGATGCCCTCGGCCTCCTGCTGGCCTTCCGTGTGCTGGCCCCTGAGCACTCACTGCCTGGCACTGTGTCCTTGCCATGTGCACTTGGGCCACCTGGTGACTCTTGGCAGTTTGCGACCTCCCCATTCTTGAGTGTATCCTCCACACCCCCAGCTCTGCCTACAGGCCATGTATTTTCTGGCTTTATTTCAGGTTCCTCCAGAGAAAGGTGGAAGGCGCCAAATATGGCCCATCCCAGCCCGGGGCCTGATGACAGTTGGGACCCTGGGGACTTGTGTATAACTGCAGCCCAGCAACTGTGCTGCCTTCCTGGTTTACTTGGGGACTGAGGTCAATAGAGAGATGGAGGCGATGCCTGGCGAGGTTGGAAATTAGAGCTTAGGTCTCTTTTGCTCTGGAGACACTGGAGGCTCTGGAGCCCTCTCAGGGAGCCTGTCATGCACAAGACACTGAACAAGGGTCACACATGGAACCAGGGCTAGGGGCTCGGGCCCAGCTTGCACAAGGCCCTGGGTTCATGCCCTGCAAAACCAAACACACACGCACACGCACATGTACACGAAACAACCGTGTGCTCCTGGGATGTGGCTGTGCCATGCCATTTGTAGCTCAGGCATATATTTATGAGCAGAGGCTCCCAGGGTTTTGGTGACAAACCCCTGGTCACTTGGCCTGTAACAGAGTAGCTGATTGGAAGCCTGAGCGCCTGTCTGTATCACACATGGCCACTCTGGTGTTGGTTGAACTGTAGGCAACTGCACACCTATGGAGAAGTGGATGCTGAAGTTTAAAAACGGCTTCATTTAGGTATCATTTGCATAGTTTAAAATTCTCCCGTTTTAAGTGTACAATCCAGTTTTTTTATTTCATAATTATGTGTTTGAAACATATGATGGACCCTTAAATTTTTTAAAAAAAAATTTTTAAGATCCATTTTATTTCAAAGAGGAGTTAAAAACAAAGCAAAATCTCAAAACTTGTCAGTCGGGGCAACAGTGGTACATTCATTGTGAATTGGACACTTAAATTTTAGAAAAATACTACAGTAAAAGACAACATTGCCATTAATTTATTTCCAAGTCCTGTCTCTTGTTTTGAACATATTTATCCCATCTTTTTTTGCCACTTTCTGAAGCACTTCTGCAACTCCCCTTTTGTGAGTGTGTTCACTTGCACTGTCTTGGCTGCCTTGATGTCCTGAATTGATGCAAAACATTTACCTTGCATGGTCATTTTGACTTTGGGGAAGAGCCAGCAGTCTCAGAATGCCAGATCTAGTGAGTCAGGTGCACAAGGACACAGTGTCGTATTTTTACCAGCCTGCTTTTCTGTCAGATGGCACACAGCAGTGGCTTTCACCATATTTTTGGTCATACTTCATAAAGGTATGAAAGTGGACTTCCAAAGCTGCTCAGAAAGTGGCAAAAATGATGGAATAAGTGTGTTCAAAGTGAAGGGGATTAATGGCAATGTGTTTTTTTTACTGTAATAAATTTTTTTTGTTTTTGGACTGGGGATTGAACACATAATCTTGCACTTGCCAGGCAGGTGCTTACGCCACTGAGCTAAATCCCTGACCCCTTACTGTAATAAATTTTTAAAATATAAATGTCGGCTGAGTGTTTTTTTGGGAGGGGTAGGTACTGGGAATTGAACTCAGGACCTCACACTTGCCAGGAAGGTGCTTATGCCACTGAGCTAAATCCCCAATGCTTAGCTGTGTTTTTTGATCATCTCTCATATTTGGAGTTGTGCTGCCCTCAGCCCGGTGCAGTTTGTGACCGTTACAGGGAAGCCGGTTCTCAGCCATTGCCAGGTGATTGAATGAGCCGGACCCAGCACAGTGTATGAACACACACCCAGCCCTGTTGGGAAGTGGGGCAGTGAGCTGGGGAGCAGAGTAACACCCACCTTCGCCTGGCCCCCGGGGGCTGGCTGTACAGCCTCTGTAGTCACCAGTGGACAGAGTTGGCCTTGCCACGGTGCACAGGGCGCGGGGTGGGGAGGGCTTGACAGGGCTCCCAGGGGCTTCGAGAGCAGAGGCAGGGGGCATCCACCAGCAGCCGAGATGCAAGTGGGAGGGAGTACCCAAGGCAGAGAGATGTATTTATAGAATAATGTTTTCAGTTTTAAATTTTAAAAACAGATGTGTGAAGTATTTTGTGTTTCTTTTTGAACAAAGAACACAGTTATTTTTTCATCTGTGTGATGGCCCGGGGCGGAGGGGTGGGGCGTGCGTTCCCCCTCCTTCCTTCTCTGTGTGCATGGCAGGGACGTTTGTGCTGTTTCTGTCCGATGCTGACTCTGTGCTGTTAATTACAGCATTTGTACAGTTTGGGGTTATTTTTATATTTTGGGTAAATATTATCCCAGGTCCCAGATTCCACTAGAGATTCTTAGCCACCTTCTGAGGTCCATGACCCTAGAAGGTCCTGAGAGGCTGAGCATTTGTTCCCCTTCCTCTGCTTTACAAAAGGCTCCTGGGTGGTGGTCCTCGTGTCCGACCTCCTCCTGCACCTGTCAGAAGAGCGGGGAGTGCTCTGTCCTCCCAGCGCTGGGTGGAAATCAAGGACAGTGCAGAAAGGAAAAAGCACCCCACACACAATGCTTCAGCTGGCTTTTGAAGTCCGAGTAGCTTCCCTCTTAGGCACAGTCTTTTTTCTTACACTGAGGTTTGTACTTCGGTTCACCTCCCAGTGTCCTTTCTGATGGGGCTGTGGTTTTGTAGCCATCTCCCGGTGCACGAAATGCCCGGGTCAGTGGTGCCTCGTTACTGGGGGCCCCACAGTAATGAGTGTGGCTTGGGGTCTGCCAGGCCCCTCCTGACCCCTCTCCTCCTACTGCGATAGGGTGATGCTTCCCTGCCCTGCACCCGGGCAGTGTGCAGGTGTCTCAGGGCTGAGGTTGTAGGGTACCCTGTGTCTCCTTGGCCAGGTGTCACCTATGGCTCTTCCCCGAATCTCTTCCTTCAGCCGTGTGCCCCGGCTCTACCTGTAGGACGCATGCAGGACCTGAGCTTTACTCTGCCCCACTGCCACCGCCCTCTGCCTCGCTGCTCACCCTCTCTGCCTGTGTCCTGCGGTCTACTCTGCATGGCTGCCCAGCACTGCTCTTCTGAGATCGTTCACTTTTCTGTCCATGCTCCTAGCACCGAGGTCTGTGAGTCCTCTGCCCACTGCACTCGGCCCTCTGGCCCCTCCAGGAACAGCCCCAGCAAGTCCTGCTTGTGGGCACCTGCTAGGTGGCCACCCCTACCACACACCCCATCCGCCCTGCTCCGCTTACCTTCATCTCACAGCACACGTCACCTGCACAGGCCCATCCGGTGGACTTACTTCCCCGTGTCCACTGCATAGTTTGCTCTCCCCTGCTGGTGTGGGAATCTCCAGGGAGGGCAGGAGTCATTAGGTTTTTGTTCTCCCTGCCAGTGCAGCCAACGTGGATTAGTGCGTGGCATAGCATAGGTGCTGAGTAAACGCAGTATAAATGCTGAAGGCCCACTCTTTTTCTGTCCTCTCCCCTCTTTATGCTCCCTTAAGCTGGGGGGCTACTTAACAATATCTCCTCATGGAACAAAAAGGCCCAGTGTCAGCGATCAGGGTGAAGGGAGATTCCGTCCCTGCCCAGTGCCAGTGATGTGTTTCTCCCAGGCTAGAGGTGGCATACTGGAAGCTGCACTGTCCTGCTGACTGCACACCCATTTAACGTATGTGTGTGGCTTATGGATGAGTGTATTCTACAGGAAGCCTTCTGAAAACCAAGCCTTCACGTCTGCTGTATGAAATGGGGAGGAGGGGGCTGTTGCTTAGAACTAGACCAGTTCTGTCTCCTTGGCACCCCTTTCTCAGTAGCCAGGCCTGTCTCAGTGCCACACATGCAAAAAGACGAGATTTGGCTGACAGGAAGCCAGGGTGTTACCTAATTAATTTCTGTGATGACTCATAAGGCGAGCATTGTTTTCCCTTCCAAGGTTTGTGTCCAAGTGAGGTGGTGGTTTGCAGCCTCGTAAACTGCTGATCCCACCTAAGTTATGCAGAATGGAAGGGAAGGAGCCTTATAGGTACAGACACCCAGCCCGGAGAGAGCAGGGACTTATTCCAAGATGCGTGGTGTGGGGTCCCATAGGTGAACAAGCGTTTTACCACTGTAAATTTTTCAGGTGGTTATAATCGTGAACAATTGGCTGCTGGTCCCAAGCAGAAGGACTGGCTGCCACCATGGTTCTGCCAGGGGGACTTCTTGCATTCTAAAGACCATGCATGACTCCCAGGTGCCTGCAGAGGAATTGCGATCCTGGGTTTGTGCTCTGCAGGGCCCTGTCTGTGAATCCAGCTGGGGCGTTTGAGGACAGCTTTGGGGCTTCATTATTGCTGCTCAGTGGTCTGCTTCTGGTTCCTAAGTGACCTCTTTCACATGGTGGTCACAGAGGGACTACTCACGGCACTATGAGGGTTTGAGTGTTGGTGTGCAGAGTACCCCAAATGTCCTTCCTGTCCAGCAAATGCAGGACCTTGCTGTGTGTGCCACTCAGTTTCTGAGCTCCCAAAGAGAAGACCTTCGCTGTGGCATCCTTCCTTATCTTGCCGACCTCCCTGGGCCACAGGCACACAAAGGGGCTCAGCCAGAGCCTGGCCTCCAGCATTCAGCGACCCTGGGGATGTGGGCTGCCTCTGTGCAGGTAGCCCCTATCTGTGTTGGAGCAGGGGAGGGAAGAATTCATCAGGAAGCAGAGTGTTATGAGAGTGCGCTTCATAGCAAGCAGAGGGGACGGTCAGTCTGTTTGGAAGGTTCCTGGAGGCAGTATGTGGGCAGGGCTTGGAGGATCTGTGGACAGAGAGGCAAATGTGTCCGTCAGCTTTCCATCACTCTAACAGACATCCAAAGCAATCAGCTTACAAAGAGACAGGGTTTATTTTGGCTCATGGTTTCAGAGATCCTAGTTCACAATCAGTTGTCTCTGATGCTTTAGGTCTTGGAGCCCCGGGCAGAGCAGAATTGTTCACCTCTGGGCCAGGAAGCAAAGAAGAGATAGAGAAGGGGCCCTGCCTCTTGGAGGCTCCGCTGCCTCCCAGTGTCACACTCTGGGAATCTGGCCTCCAGCACAGAGGCCTTGGTGGACACTGGAGGTCCGAGCTGCAGGGGGGATAAGACTTGTCTGAGGAGGAGAGACTCGGGCTGGAGAGGGGCTGGAGTCCAGGCTTCAGTGACAGCAGAGGCACAGGCTGTGAGCCAGCAGCAGACAGAGCTCCTGAAGTTTCATGGAGTTCCCTACTTAACTGCCTCAGTATTCGCTGGCTCCCTGTCCAGGCTGCCCTGGAGCTGCTTTCTGGTCCCATGGTAACTTCCCCTCCCGAAGCCCACACTGCAGGGAGAGGGCACCCAGCTGACTGGGAGGCTGAGGGCTGGGTTTGTGCAGGGCTGGCAGCGTCCCCCAGCAAC
>RJWM01051085.1:0-10546 GCA_004363535.1 Dasyprocta punctata
TCAAAAAGCCCAGTGTGGCTGCAGCCAGGAGCAAAGGACAGGTGGCCTGAGATGAGGGCCACAGTATGGACGGTAGTGACCGGGAGACTCTGCGTGGTGAGGGCCACAGCCGCCAGGGGAGATGGGGTCAGCGCGGGACGTGACTGTTTTCAGAACGCTGCTCAAGCTACTGAACTTAAAGTCGGCTGCAGGCAGCAAGGACGGAAGTGGTTTCCGCCTCCATCAGGAACACCAGAGTGACTCTGATGCCAGACGAAGCCATCACAGGAAAAGAAAACCGCCGACCAAGGTCCCTTACGGACATCTATGCAAAATTCCTCAACAAAACTGTATTATACACCTGCACCAAGTGGAATGTATCTCAGGAGAGCAAGGTTGCTTTTGCCCTGCAAACCAGTAAAGGATCCTCAAGCCCTAAACTTGTTCACTCTGCTTCATCCAAATGAATCCCAAGATGGGCTATCCCGAGTGGACAGATGAGAAGAAAGCTTGCTTTATACGCCCATTGGGTTCTCATCGCAATCGGGGTGACAAACCATCACCTAGTCCTGAAATTATTCGAGCCTCTCCGGGTTAGAGGGTGCAGGTGGTGAGAAAGGGTCCAGGTTTAATTTTAGGAGCTCTCTACCCCTTAAAAGATTGGGGTAAAATCGCCCATGCTGTATGCACCCTAGCTGCCCCCGAGGAATTGCAAGCCACTTCACAGAAATGGATCATCAGCATTTAGCTGGTAGTTGTCAGGCTAGACTGCCATTAGCTCTCAGGGGATAGCCTGTCGATTACAAAAGTTTAGCAGGCAGTAACTTGCTACCTGAAGGAAAAGGAAGGGGCAGAACAACCACCAGGAGGGACGTTCTGATGCGTATGTACACCTGTGAGTGAGGGGAGGGGGAAATTCCCGCCGGAAATCTACTCTTCCTCATTTAGGCCCAGAGGGCTGGCCATGCAGGGCCCGCGGAGAGCCTGGATTGATGCATCGACACCCCTGGGGACCTGGGTAAGGGCACTGGGAAAGCCTTATCCTGCAGAGACTGTGGGAGTCAGAAGAAGCAGTCAGTGCGAGGGGAAAGGCTGGCGTGGTCTGTCTAGATTCCACTTCTGCTGGCTTTGCCTGCATCTTCTACGGGGCCAGAGGGGCACGTCCAACCAGCATTTAGTGGGAAGGCTCTTTGGCTGATCTCACATAGAAGTCGAAACTGTTAACTAGTCGCTGAATACTCGGTCACCATGTTGGGTTTTGGGGTCAGTGAGCTCAATACAGTGATCCAGAACGGATCTGTTAGCAGTGGCCCGGCCCTGCGTGCGGGCTGAGCTCCCCTTCTGCTCAGCACTGCTCTCCGAGCGAAGCCATGTGAGGCCGTTTCCTTGTCTTGAAGGCACGGGTCACCTCAGACCTGCCTCGCGCTGCTTCCTTTCCCAGTCTGGAGAAAAAAGGGCTGTCTGTCCACACGCCAACCTGACGGTCATCTCAGGGAAGTGGCCATCAGGAGGGGTCCACAGGGCTTCTAGGGCCCCAGGCCCTGCCTGAAGATTCACAGACAAGGCCTGGGTTACCCCAACTTCAGCCAGGGCCACTTACTCTAGGACTGAAAAGTTTATCCTCTTCCAATCTTTCCTTCCAGGGCAACTTGACCAAAAGATGCTGTAACTTTCCAGAAACATCTACTACACACACACACTGCTACACACACATAGTGAAGATTCAGTTCCCTCATATGTCCAAGAAGAACCCCTAGCAACCCAACTGTGAATGACTATCACAGGATCAGATAGTGTCCTGGCTGTTTCTCAAGAAAACACAAGCTACCTGTGGGGGGCACCTGTAACCCCGGGACTCTGGGAGGCAGAGGTAGGAGGATCATAGGTTCAAGCCCAGCCCAAGCAACTTAATGAGATTCTATCTCAAAATAAAAATCAAGGTCTGGGGCTGCAGCTCAAAGCAAAGAGCTTGAGTTCATTCCAAACAGAGGGAGAAAGAGAGAGTGAGAGGGAAGGGAAAAGGGGTAAGGGAAAGGGAAGGAAACCTAGTGTGTTTCCAGCTGCTCTCCCATCCCCACAGGACAGGATCCAAGCAAGGGGGAGGAGCATCCATGCAAATTGCTGTTGCTGAATACGAGGAAGAAGAACAAGAAGGAAGAGGAGAGGGTGACACCCAACAAACCTCAAGCAAACCAAACTTCGGCTCTGCCTGCCTATGCACGGGTCATCAGAAGACAGCGGTGCCCAGGGTCCAAGGTCTTTGGTAGTAATTTTGGGCTGGATCAGTTGTCCACATCGCGCGTGCGCTGTGCTCTGGGAGGAGAAAGGGCACCAGTTCGAAGCGTGAAGGTTTAAGGACAGATATAAGGTGATCAGCAATTAGTGCTGTCTCTCCCGTGCCTGCTGCACTTGGTTACCCCAGAGATGCATTGAGGAAGAGCCTGAGAGAGCCCCCCTTAGACTGTCATGTGTCATTCAGTGTTAATTGCCATTTTCCGTGTTGTCAAGTGAAACTTGATTTGCATCAAGTATATAGCATGCTGGATACTGTGGAGTTGTAGTTTAATTTATGCCTTACAAAGACCCTGCAGGTATGGACCACGTGGATTTTTTTAAAGTGGAAATAACTTGCACGCTGTCTATGAAGCACGAGTCAGTCCCTAAGTGCTCAGCGTTTGGGTGACATTCGCGGCCATGCAAAGAGCTCTCACTGGAACCCGGGGACACCATGTGAAGCCCGGGGCCGGGGCGCAGGCTTCCCTGGACTGCCTCACTCACACTGCAGTGCTGGAAACAGATGCACCGAGCAGAGGGGAGGGCACGTTTCTCAGGCGACCTTGGCTGCTGGCCCCCGCCACTAATTGGTGCTAACGAGAGGAAATTAGCTGCGTCTTCCTGTGGTTGTCGCCAATCCCTGGCCTGGAAGCACTGAAGAGAGGCTCACGGGAAAGGAGGCTGTGCACACAGACACTGCTGCCTGGATGGAGGGGGTGCGGGGTGACCCCAGGAGCTTCCAAGGGACCCCCGGGTGTCCTTTCCTGGGCCAAAGAGAAGACACGGAGAGGAGGAGAGGGAGGCAGCAGAGCCGGGAAGAGATGGGAAAGAGCCTCGCAGGAAGAAAGCAGGGCAGAGCGGATTCGCAGCTCAGTGGGGAGCGCGCTTTCATAGACTGGGGAACTGACCTTCAGGGTGTGCTGTGACCCCAAGCGCTGCAGAACCTGGGTCAGACCCAGGCAGACCCCGTCGACTGCTGTGTGTTGGGGGCTGTGCCAGCTTGAGGTGCTGAGGAATGGCAGGGGATGGGACCCAGTGCTGCCTCGGTTGGTCCCTAAGGCAGGAGGAGTCAGATAGGAAGTAGAGATGAGGAGACTGTGCCCCCAAGGAACAGGCAGAAGTTTGGGGAGCCCTTGCTGCCCTCCAAGATCTGCTTAGCTCCTCCTCCTAAAAGCAGGCGAGGCTCAAAGCCAAAGGGCAAGCCCTGCAAGTACCCTGCTCATCATCGCTCTCATTAGGGAGATGGAACTCAGGACCACAGAGCACCTGGGTGGCAAAGCCAGAATGTAATGGCAGGTTAAGGACACAGTGAAGTCTGAACATTTCGTGCGTGCAAAATTGTGCGGCCACTGCGGAGAACAATATGGCAATGCCTCAAAAAATTAAAAATAGAATCACCTTGTGATCCAACCATTCAGTTTCTGGGCAGCTGTCTAAAAGCATTGAAATCTGGGTCTCGAAACCTTATCTGTGTGCCCTTGTTCATAGCGGTGTTATTCACAATAGCCAAAGTTGGAAGCATTCAAGGGTCCTGTGACAGGTAAACGGAGGAACAGAAGTGTGGCGACAACTCGGTGGAGTATTTTCCCACTTGCTTAGAAAGGAAGGAAACCCCGTCACATGTTACAGCGTGGATGAGTCTTGAGCACATTATGCTAAGGGAAATGAGACGGGCATTGTGTGGTCCCACTCATCTGGGGTCCCTAGAGGGTCAGATTCACAGAGATAGACAGCAGGATAGTGGGCGGCAGGTGGCAAGTTAGTGTTACATAGGGACAGAGGACTAAGGACATAGCTCAGTGGTAGAGCATTTGCCCTGCATGTACAAGGTCCTGGGTTCCATCCCCAGCACCACAAAATGAATAAATTAAATTAAATTAAATTAAGAAGCTTTCAAAAACTGAATGGGGATAGAGCATCAATTTTGCAAGATGACAAGCATTCCGGAGAGGAAGGGTGGTAATGTTTGTTTTTAATGTCTCTGAATTGTACACGTGGGAACCATTAAATAGTGACTTGTGCTTGCTACATATCTTACTGTCATAAAAAAGAGGAGCAAGTCAGGGGCTAGAAACTCAGGAAGTTGTGGATGCAAGATAAAGGTGTGTGTGCTCATGGGTGCCACAGCCTGTGTCCCCTTCTCCAAGGAGAACACACACACACACACACACACAGGTTTGTCAGCCTCTCGAAGTCTGGGGACAGCACATTGAGAACTGCTGTGGAGGTCAACTTGTTTTTCCTGTAGATGGAAATGTTCTTTAAAAAAAAAAAGTGTTCGCCAAAGAAAGATAGAGCAGATGGTGACGCTCTCAGCCCAAAAGTAAAAAGACAATTCTGACATTAGGAATGATGGCTTGTAGGGTCACAGGACCAGTGACGCTTTCCCCAACCTCCTCCATCCCTGCTCTTCTGGTCTGCTGGAGAATGAGGATGTTCATTCCTCGCAGGGAGAAAGGAATTGTGGTAATGACATTATTCTAATGACCAAGTCCTTGCTAGAGGACTTGCGGTGTGCACCAGTGTTATTAGCTTCTCCCGTGCAGCAGAGAGAGACGCCCTTGCCACACTTTGCAGGTCCTGAACACGGTCACAGTGCCTCCTCCTCACCCTCCAAGTGAAATTAAATGAAAACAAACCAGAAGAACACAAATCAAGAAACATATCAGTGTTCTTAATTTCTCCCCATGCTAACTGCTCAGATGAGCTTTCAAATGCTGTTAAGGAATACACTTCTTTTTAGATCAGTTTTAGATTTGTAAGAAAAACTTTGCTACAAAGTGCAGAGCTCCTGTGTACCTCCCTACCCGTGCACACGTGGTGTCCTCTATTTGACACTGTGCGCTGGTGCGCTACAATTCTTAGAGCTGATGAGGTACCAGTGACTCATTACCATTATGGTTGTCGTGGTTTAGACCTAGATGTCCCCCGAGCTTCATGCGATCATAGGAGGAGATTCTGAAGGCGATTGGATTATGGGGTTTTGTAGCTGACTGTTAGGAAGTGGGGTCTGGTCCTAAGAGACAGATCACTGGGGCCACAGCCTAGAAGGCTCTGTCCCCCTCCCGGGAGCCTCCCTTCACCCTCTGCTTCCTGTAATCCAGGAGGTGCACAACTTCTCCACCACACGGTGCAGTCCTGCTTTGGATCCGGTCAGTTATGGAATGAGAGCGCTACAAACAGTGAACCGAAATAAAATATCCTCCTTTAAGTTGTGGGTGTTAGGTACTGTGTCTCAGAGGTGAGAAAGTGACTAAAATAATTGTTACCTAACATTCGTAGTTTATGTCCGGTTCACACTGTGTTGTACAGCAGACAAATGCATAACGACCTGCATCCACCTTGACCATCTCATACAGTGGAGTTCCACTACCTTAAAAGCCCCCTGGCCTGCACTTGACCACGTCTCCTAGCTCCCCCTAAACCTTTGGTGATCACTGGCCCTTCAGAAGTCTGGAGACTTGCTTTTTGAGGTTGCTATATTCTTGTTTGTTCATTTATTTAATGGCAAATAAATATGGCAACATTCAGTCTCATAAAACCTAGAAGTTGAGATCTTTGGACTAAGACTTTTTTTTCTTGCAGGATTTCTCAAACGTTAAGCTTGTTTATTAAAGCTTGATTGCTATTTAATTTTCCAGAAGGAAAATTAAACAATTTACACAGTAACTGCCAAGCAATATACAAACATGCAAATGCACAACTTTAGCATCCCTGGAGGTTAGATGATCAGTTTCATTCATCAGGGGCCAATCGAATGTCCTCAGCAAGTCAGGGAAGAGAACTTCAATGTCCTGAGTCTGGCCCTAGACTCTATGGAGTTGGAGGACAGGGACTGTGTTCTTCTGGGATGTGGGTCCCACAGCACGCATGGCATAGTTAAATGTTTCCAAGTGTGTCTTGGCTTGTATCTAGAGCTCCACCCAAAAGCTCATGCACTCATAGGTGGGACATTTTTGGAGGCAGCTGGATCTAGGGCATGTGATATTGGACTAAGGAAGGGTGTATGTGATAATAGATTAGTCCACTAACTGGATTAGCATAGTTCTGGGTGTGGATAATGGGCAACTCCATCCTGAGTGTGAGTGGCACCAATCAATAGGCTTGTAGCCTGGCTGGACTATAAAGGGAAAGATGGAAGACGGGCTAGAGCTTTCTGCCTGCCCCGCCATGGACTGTTTCTCCTCTGCAACGTCTCTCTCCGCTGGCTAACTATGGACTGAAAATTATAAACTGCAAGTTGAGATAAAACCTTTCCTGCTTTAACTTCTGGGTGTCAGGTATTTTGTCCCAGGAATGAGAAAGTAACTGAAACAAAGGGCAAATGGGATTCGTAGGTGTTGTCATCAGTCCTCCCAGAAAGACCAAGATCCAGAGTTACAGATCCCGAAAGCTTTTTGCAGAATCCAGGAGCCAGCAGGTCCAGACCTCTCTGGTAAGATGAAGCTTAAATGCTCTAGGAAGAGAGTTCTCTGTTTCTCCCTAGGCAGCTTCTGGGAACGAATGTTCACAAGCTCCTCAGTAACCAATCATCCTTGTAAAACTTCTATCCCCTATTTCTTTGACTCTCAGTTGTGTTGAAGCATCAGTTCACAGAGTGGTGGGACCTCTTGGAAGCGAGGGCCCTTGGGTGTCAGCTGGTCTCAACTCCAAGGTGGCAAGTCAGAGATGAAGGCTTAAAGAGCTTGGAGAATGTGCTTAAATGATGCAGCTGTCTGGGAAGAGGCGGAAGGGTTTTCAGTGCTCCCTTCTACCCTACCGGTCCTGTCTGTTGCAGACCTCACCAATCCTGCTGCTCCTTAAATTTATTTTGAGCATTTTTTTTCTTTTTATAATACTGGGGATTGAATCTAGGGCCTTTGCACTGAGCCACATTCTCCATTATTTTGTTGTTGTTGTTGTTTTGTTTTGTTTTTATGTTTGAGAAAGTTTCTCCCTAAGTTGCTGAAACTTAGGGAGCAAGAACTTGCCTCATTTAGCAAATCCTGGAGAAGAGGAGGGGTGGCATAAGCCCACCTCACCCCTGTCCCCACACGGAGCCATCAAAACGGCTTGGAGCATGGGACCTTAGCTCCAGTTCTGCAGAGGACCGAGCTCAGTGTGTCCCTCCAATGCATGTATCGCTGTGGATTTAATGCACACTGGTGCAGTGCTCTGTGTCCTGCCCTACATGGCAACAACTCTCGGCAGCATCCAGGTGAACCAGCCAGATGCCAACGGGTGCCTATCCTTGGCCACCAGGCCCGACCCACTTCCACGCAGGAGCTGGCAGGAGCTGATGAGAATCTCGAATGTTGTCTCTTGTTTCTGAGCCATCCTATCCTTGTTTTGCCAGTCAGCTTCTTGCAGCCAGGCATGTCAGGAATGTGGGCACTTCCCTGAAAGTCACAGGTGTCCCAGGGGACCCCTCCCAGGCCGGCAGGTCCTCCCTTCCCTGCCCCATAAGCTCTGTACTCCTGGCCAGCCCTGGCCCCACCACGGGCCAGCCTCAGTCCTGATGGCTGAGGTTCCCATGCAGAGGCCTTCCACCTCAACACCAGCATTTCTGGACCAGGGAGCCAGCTCTGGGCTAAACCTGAAATGGCGTAGAATCCAGACCTTGAAATAACACATGAAGGTGGCCACAGATGCTTCTGGTTACCACCAGGGCCAGTGGCCCTAAGGAACAGGAAATGAACTGGAGAGACTTACCAACAAGCCGGAAAAGATCCTGAACGGGACCACTATGTCTCCTTACAAGGGAAGAGCAGGGGCAGCGGGAGTCCCCTTGCTGTTCAGGTGACATTGGCTTTGCTTGGGCTCTGCCCCTGGCCCACGTGCCATGAGGCACAGCTGTGTACGAGGTGAGATCTAAATACATGGTGAATGTTCAAATATAAAAAACTGATTATGTTGCAGGAAAATCTTCAAGCTAATCCAAACCAAGCCAAACTGAAAGGAAAACTTTGCACCAAGGAAATATGAAGGCAGTGTTTAATCTTTACATCAGCAGACTGTTGGAGTTCACGCCAGTGGACTGTTGTGGGATAAGTTCTCAAAGGCAACCGTGCTGAATTTAGCAAGAGTTTAGTTTATATAGAATCTCAGAGTGGGAGGTACAAAGCAAGTGACAAAACGTCACTTAACTGGTTACACACATTGAGTCATCTATTGACAGGCAGGCTGGTCTTAAAACAATAGAAACACTCCGGGAACCAGGGGAGGGGGTCCTTACAGAATGGGCACAGTTAAGGGCGTTACCCTAATATAGGAACATTCCGGGGAGGGGCCCCTGAGTTAGCCCGGGGAGCCTTAAGGTACTGACAATTACCCTGACTCTGTGCTCATCCGAGGTCCGCAGCTGGGCTGTGGACACCGTCAAGGTCAGCTGAATTCAGCAGAAACAGCAGAACAGACACTTGGTCAGAGACTTCTAATTGATCATGAAAGGCTATAAGTTTGCTGTTTTCTGCAAGTATTTTTGCATCATAATTGTGCCCCAACATTTACAGTGAAAGACTCGTGACCATGACTCCCCCTCACGTCCTCCCCCTTGCTTCAAACCCACGCATTCCATTATTCTGGCCACTTTCTGAAGCAGTTCTGAAAATCCTTTCCTGAGTGTCTTAACAAAATGTGAACAAAAATATGGTGACTACTGCTCCGCAGTGCCACACACAGGAAAGGCAGGCTGCAAAACTCAGCGCTGTGTGCCCTCGGCCACCCGATTCTCCAGGTTGTCCCCACGTGACCCCTGGCTCTTCCCAAGTCACAATGACTGTGAGGTCAATGTTTTGAATCAGTTCAGTACATGAAGGCAGCAGCAGCAGCACAACTAAAGACACAGTGGGTTCAGTTTGGAAAAAAACCCAGCAGACAGTCTGCATTTTCCAGCTCTGTAAACACTGTAACAGGTGGAGGCCCAGTGTCTTCTCAGCAGAAGTGCACTGTCCTGTTAAGGTGAGGTCGCAGGCATCAGAAGGAGCTCCGCCCCGTCTGCAGGGAGGCCGGGCCCCACTCCCCTCATCTTCCCTTTGCACCCCTCTCCCTGCCCCAGCTGCTCCCCACCTGGGCTCCCATCAAGGTGGGATGCAGACACCTTGGCTTGGATGCCACGGCTCGTGCTCGGCCCTCTGTGGGGTCCCCAGAGCACTGCCTTCCCGGCGGCCCCCAAGAACAACACCTTTCTGTCTCTCCCAGAACAGGACCCCACTCCCGTCCCTGTCCCCAGCACCCCTGGAGCCCTGACTTCTGCTTGCTCTCCCACCCTCCAAGGGCCTCAGGGCTCCAGCCCCCCACCACTCTCCACCCCGCTGCACCCCGCGCCAGGGCCCCCGCAGCCCCTCAGCGCGCCGCTGTGTGGTGCGTTCCTCCCCGGCTGCTGTGTGCACACCATCTTCGCCAGCCACGGTCTGAATCAGCCTCAAAAACGCGCACATGCGCGCGCGCGTGCGTGCGTGTGTGTGTGTTTGTGTATGCATATGCGTGTGCTTATAACAGGTTTTAATAATTAAAAAGGCAGTCTATCTAAGCCACTGGCTTTCATGCTGTAAGTGGGAGAATACTGTGAATTATGTCTCGATAAAGCGGTTAAGGAAAAACAACCAATCCAGTGCTCCCATTGCCCTGAGTGCCGTATCAGCCCCCAGGGAATGCTGGCATCCCTGGCTTGTCCTTTGAAAGGGAAGAAAGAGACACGAAGGGCTCCCACCACCCTGACCAGCTGAGATGCAGTGCCCCTGCTGTCGGGGTGACACGGCCTCACCCTGCCCAGGGCTGTCTCCAATGCCCAGCCTCTCCAAGGACTCAGGCACCAAGCAGGGAGCCGCACAGCCCATGTGGGCAGGGCTGGTTTATAAACTCGGTCTCTTTTCAGCTGTGACCTGGTGGATTAGACGCAGCTGTGTTCACTCCGCCTGCTGCTGGCATTTCAAAGCTGCTCTGCGCGCTTTGATCTGCACGAGTCCAGTCTGGTGAGGTAGAAGCTGTTCCTTTTCATTAATGAGCAGCTACTTCATGCAATTTGTTCCAGATTTGCTCCTTTTCAAGATGCCATGCGAACGTCTTCTGGATTGGAAACAGTGAGGAAAGAAAAGCGCGAGCTACACAGGCACATGCAACCGGTGACTTCTGGTCTGAATGTTTTGTCTCCTTCCAGTGCTTTCCAGAGAATGGGCAGGAGTGTGCTCATCGTGGGATGGAAGGAGAAAAGCACACCCAGGCAGGTCAAACCTCAAAGCAGGTGATGCCAGGCCCATTGGACCAATGAGGACACTGATGCTCGAAGGGCCAAGACCACTGCTCAGGGTCACAA
>RJWM01051086.1:0-10540 GCA_004363535.1 Dasyprocta punctata
ACAAAAATTCTCCTTGTTATCAACAGAAATGTCAAAATGCCACATTCCCACTTATATAATATTCACAGTAACTAATTTGAGGATCAATGCTATTAAAGCATTCTATATGGTAAGGTAGTTGGGATGTGGATTAGAGAGTACACAGGAAACCAAGACTGAAATTTTTATGTATCATAATTACCATTTTGTAAAAACTTGAATTTCTTATATTAAGTCATGACAGGTTAGAATCACCTCTCTGCTTAGGCTTCTCCGTTTTTTTTCTTTTTTGCAACTAATAAACTAATATGTGATCTAATTTCAACTCACTGCATAATTTCAACATTTTATGAAATGTTAAAATTAAAAATATGATGCAATGTATAGTTAATTTGCATCTTATACATGTATAAATTGCATGCATTTGTATGATGTGTATGTTTACACTGAATTGGCATGTAGTAGTTTCATAATATGTATTACGTACACATATAAAATGTGTAGCCATCTACAATTCGATGTTTTAATATATAAACTTCTCAAAATGATGATAACTAGAAAAGAAATTTACAGAAATTACAAACTGTTGAAACTGAAAATACCATTCTTTAAGCCTGGTGTGTTGAAATCCAAATTATCTCTAGAGACATACACATGCATGCATTTTATTACATGTGCATGCTTATGAAAAACTAAATGACGTACCCAATCTGAAATATTCAGCATAAGCAACAAATCAAAGAAAAAAGGAAACAAATTGAAAGACAGAAGATAAAAAGGAAAGATAACAACACAAAAACCAAAAAATGCCCCACCCTGCTACTCCAAATAGCCCAGGAGCCTCTGCAAGTCATGTGGTGTAAGCTGGAGACCTGCACAGCATAATCCACCTCGCTGTGCAGCCGAGGTTAGTCACTCAGAACCTCATAGGGCCCTGCCCAGTGACACCTCCCTCAGTCTGGGAGCTTTGGAACTTTGTTTGGCTCTTGATTGGTCCCCACCCAGTGACTCCAAACACCCGGGGGCCTCTTCATGCTAAGGGGCATAAGCTGAAGGCCTGCAATGAAAGCAGTCCTCAGAGGGCAATTTGTTGTGATGGAACTGCCACATCAGGAAAACAGAATGAACACAAATAAACAACCTCATGCTACACCTCAAATATATAGAAAAAGAAGAGCGAGTCACGCCCAAAGTCCAAAGAAGGGAGGAAATTATGAAGATCAGAGAAGAAATTAATGTGACAGAGACTAAGAAAACAATACAAAGAATTAATGAATCAAAGAGTTGGTTCTTTGAAAGAATGAATACAACTGATAAGCCCCTAGCCAACCTTATTTTTAAAAAAGAAAGAAAAAAATCTCAAATTCATGCAACAAGAAATGAAAAGGGTGAAATCACTACAGTCCCTGTGGGAAAAAAAAGATCATCAAAACCTACTTCAAAAACCTATTCTCGCATAAATTTGATAACACAGAAGAAATGGACAGGTTCCTAGAAACATATGAATTACCAAAGTTGGATTGAGAAGATGTAAATCTGCTGAATAACCCAATTTCAGTTAATGAAATTGAAAATGTAATTAGAAGTTTACCATCAAAGAAAATTCCAGGTCCTGATGGATTCATTGCTGAATTCTACAACAAATTCAAGGAAGACTTAATGCCAACACTGCTCAAACTCTTCAGTGAAATTGAAAGGGAAGCAATTCTCCCTAATACATTCCTGGAAGCAAGTACTACCCTAATACCTAAACCAGAGAAAGACACAATCAAAAAAGAGAACGACAGGCCAATCTCCATAATGAACATAGATGGAAAAATCCTCAGTAAAATACTAGCAAACAGAATGCAGCAAGTCATCAAGAAAATTATACTCCATGCCTAAGTGGGATTTGTCCCAAGAATGCTGGGATGGTTCAACGTATGCAAAACAATAAATGTAATACATTATATCAATAGAGCAAAGGAGAAGAATCACATGATCATTTCAATAGAGGCAGAAAAAGCTTTTGATAAAGTTCAACACTCATTCATGATAAGAAAATTACAGAACATTGGAATAGATAATCTTTATCACAGTCTTATAAAAGTCACTTAGGACAAACCAACAGCCAGCATCATATTAAAAGATCAAAAACTGAAAGCCTTACTTCTAAAATCAGGAACAAGATAAGACTGTCCACTATCACCACTCTTATTCAATACAGTGATGGAAACATTAGCCAGAACAATCAGAAAATAGAGAGAAATAAAATGAATAAATATAGGAAAGGAAGAAGTTGAACTATCATTATTTGCAGATGGCATAATACTGTACACAGAACACCCCCAAAACTCCATTGAAAGACCTCTAGATGTAATAACCAAATTCAGTAATGCAGCTGGATAGAAAGTTGACACTCAAAAATCAATAGCATTCCTGTACACAAACAAAAAACTAACTGAGAGAGAAATAAGAGAAACCACACAAATCTGATGACTTCCAACAAAAGATGAAATACTTAGGAATCAATCTAACAAATGAAGAAAAGACCTATTCAGTGAAAATTACAGTACTCTGAAAAGAGAAATCAAAAAGGATCTCAGAGAACAGAAAGACATTTCTTGTTCATGAATGGGAAGAACAAACATTGTGAAAATGGCCATTCTCCCAAAATTGTTATACAGATTTAATGCAATTCCAATCAAAATACCACTTGCCTACCTCACACAGCTAGAGAAAGCATTCCTGAAAGTCATCTGGAACCAGAAAAGAACTAGAATAGTAAGGCAATTCTGGGCAACAAAGGCAAGGCTGGAAGCATTGCAATTTCTGACTTGAAGTTATACTACAAAGCTACTGTGATAAAATCAGCATGGTACAGGAATAAAAACATACTTGAAAATCAATGGAGTATATTAGAAGATACATCCACAACTACCAATACACTCAGCCACCTTATCTTTGACAAAGGGGCCAACCATACTCAATGGAAGAAAGAAAGCCTCTTTAATAAGTGGTGCTTGAAAAACTGGCTTTCCTTATGCTAAAAACTAAAACTAGACCCATGCCTATCACTATGCACAAAACTAAAGTCAAAATGGATCAAAGATCTAAATATTAAAACAGAAACACTAAATGTGCTGGAAGACAAAGCAGGTAGAAATCTTGAAGACACAGGGGTAGACAGAATGCATGAACAAATATCAACCTGCAAGGGAAATACTTCCCAGAATCACCAACTGAAATCTCATCTTATTAAAAAGTTTTTGCATGTCAAAAGAAATCTCCAACAGAGTGAAAAGCAAACCCACAAACTGTGAAAAAATCTTAGTCAACTGTCCCTCAGACAAAGGACTTATGTCTAGAACATATAAAGAATTTTTAAAAAATTCAGGCCCCCAAAATTCAAAGTCCCAGTCCAAAGATGGACTTGTCAGATGAATACATACTTCCCAGAGGAAGAAATACAAATGGCAAGTAGATACAAGAAAAAAATGTTCAGCATCATTGGTCGTTAGAGAAATGCAAATTAAAACAGACCTGACATACCATGTCATACCAGAAAGAATGGCCACAATCAAGAAAACCACCAATAACAAATGCTAGAGAGGCTGTGGGGAAAAAGGAAGCCTTCTCTACTGTTGATGGGTGTATAGACTGGTACATCCACGGTGGAAATAAGGCTTAAGGTTCCTCAATATACTGGGATTGGAATTTTCACTGGACCCAGCTATTCTATTTCTGGGAATATTCCCAGAAGAACTGAAAACATCAAACCACAGTGATATATGTGCACCCATATTTAAAGCAGCACAATTTGTAATACCTAAATCTTGGAAACAACCCAAACGCCCATCCACTGAGGAATGGATAAGAAAAGATGTGGTGTTTTTATACAATGGAGTACTACTCAGCTGTAAATACGAGTCACATTCAGGCTTTTATAGATAAATGGATGCGACCTGAGACCATACTCATGAGTGAAATAAATCAAACTCACATGTGTAAATACCAAATTGTCTCCCTAGTGTAAGAAACTGAAACAGTAAATAAGATTCAAAATCTTCAATAAATATTGTGAAAGTGTAAGAAACTGCTCAAAGAGAAAAAAAAAAGCTCAGGGAAAAGGAGAAAAGAAGAAGGGGAAAAGTAAAAAGATAGAAATTTGAATACAGACACTTAAGATGGCTAAGATGATTGTACTACTAACTCTATTAGTTCTTGGAACAAAACAGTTAACATTCATAGAATGTCAATTTTGCATGACTAAACCTGGTAATCTGAGAAA
Organism: Dasyprocta punctata; assembly: GCA_004363535.1. Taxonomy (NCBI): domain Eukaryota; kingdom Metazoa; phylum Chordata; class Mammalia; order Rodentia; family Dasyproctidae; genus Dasyprocta; species Dasyprocta punctata. The sequence continues at coordinate 4,250 of RJWM01051086.1, forward strand.
CTGTTTTTGGATAACTATGCAAAATAATAACCTTTGTTACGTTTCTACTACCTTGTTTTGAAAGCCTATATTGTTAGTTTGGGTTTTCTGTTATTGTTATTTATTTGTCTCTTTTGTTTCTTGTTTTTCTGGTAATTTTTCCATTTTGTTTTGTTTTTTCTCTAATAAAGAAAGTATAGATGTGCGTGTATAGGTTTATACATGCCTAGATTTTCTCCTAAAGAGTTTACAAGAATCGATTTTATTATGTGTGGTGATATGAACAACTATTTTGAAAAAAAATGAGACATCATGGTAGCCATTGCTGATTTCCTATCATTTTGTTTTGAAGTGCTATAATGCTTTCATTGTTTGTTTTGATTGGTTCTAGTGTGTTTCTGTTATTTGATTTCAATATGTGTGAAGGTATGGACAGCTATTATGAAGAGAATAAGAGACATTATAGTAGCCATTGCTGATTTTCCTACTGTCTGGTTTTGATGACCCATAATGCTTTCATTCTTTTTTTATTGGTTTTATACTATTTTGTTTTGTTTGAATTCATTGTGTGTGAAGGTGTGCACATCTATTTTGAAGAAAACAAGAGACATTATGGTAGCCACTGTTGATTTCCTGTTGTCTTGTTTGAAGTGCGGTGTTGTTTGCATTGCTGTGTACTGATCTGCTTTGTTCTATTTGATTTTGTTATGCTTTGTTTTATTCTCTTTAAAATAAAAAACAAAAAACCAAAAAATCAAAATTAAATTTACATTAGTAACAAAATAAAATTACAGCCCTTGATAAAGTTAATCACAAGGTAAGAGATCAGCTGCACAAGAGGTGCAGAAAAAGATGCATCTGAAAAAATATATGAATCGTTTTGTAAAAAAATATGAATATCTCTATATCTATGTACTTGAAAATGTATATGAAATTTGTGACATTGCAGGTAACTCCTGAACAAAATTTTTCAAAATACTCCATCTACTTTAGAAGTTGAATCCATGTTATTTTTCTCAAACTTTTGGTGTTGACTGATAGTTTTATGGGTGAACTTTATAAAAATTCAAGAGAGTACCAGTGCTAAGTTCCTCAAACTCCTTCAGATAAATGGGAAAATCATTGCATTTTATCATAAAACTTGCACTGTGCTGCCCAAGCATGATGATGGAAAATCAAATTTCACAAGTAACTTTTCTCCTTTTTCTGTTTGCTGTGAGACAACATCTTGAGATGTAATGCAGGCTGGCCTTGAACTCACTATATATCCCAGGCTAGCCTTGAATTTGCAAGGATCCTCCTGTCTTGGCCTCCTCAGTACTGAGATTACAGGTGAATTCACTCAATGTTGGACTGAAACTTTTGTAAATGAAAATCCCATCTGCTGTTCTGATTTTTGCTGTAGTTTAAGGAGGCTAAGTTGTGGGCAAATGTTGCTTACTTAATGTAACTCAGGACACTTGATTCTAGAAAAAATATGGGAAATATCAGTATATGAAGTACAATATTAATAAATTGAGTGTTTACCTACAACTTATAAATAAATGCCAGCAAATTTTACTAAGTTAAAAATGGGGGGAAATTTTGTTCATGTCACAAAATTGTTTACAAAACCATCCAAAGTTAAAGGCAAACATGAGACAGAAGTGGTTCATTTCAACACTTCTAACATGCAGTCTGATGGAGATGGCATTCAATGCAGTGATTTCAGGAAAAGAAATAACACCAAACATATTGGAAAGGAAAAAACATAGCAGAGTTATATCAAGAATGATAGTGATATGCAAGTGTAAAATCCAAGTAAATTAATCATAAATGGAATTGCTTGTTTGTTGGTATCAAGTTAATGTGTGAAGAACACTTTCCTCACCTCAATCATAATTCAGAATTTCAATTTAAAGACATTTATTATATTATAAAATATGAAATATTTAGAAATAAATTGTGAAGTTTTCAAGTTTGTACCAAGTCATGTATAACAGGAAAGCATTAAGAACAATAAAAGGGAAATGCATCCTTAAATAAAAAATATATCTGTATCAAAACAGTCATTAATTATAAGATAGTAATATTTTAGACACTTCTGCTGATATCATGCAATTGCAAACAAAATTCCACTGTTACTGGTAAAGCCTGCAAAAATTTGGAGAATTTAGTATACTTCGTGGAGAGTTATGGTACATATGGATTTCCCTGGAAATTAGAAAATGTAGCTCATGGTGGTTTCTGAGCAAGTGCTTCCTCACTGAGGGAACACCTAGGTAACTACTTGCACAGATTTAGTTTAGACAGGTTGACGTTTAAAACTTCATGAGAATGGAATTTTTCCTCAAGAAAATGCCATAAAATAGAAAATGAAAATGACCAGAGCTTACTGAACTGTAAATAATAAAAATGATATTGATTTGGAATTATTGGGTATAGAAAAACACAAGAGTTTGACTGTACTAGTTCCTTTGGGTGGATGCTGTGAATATTGGGGCATTACAGAAACCACACTGAAAAAATTTCCATTTTTTGCTAGATGTGGAGCAATGTGTGAAGTGTCCAGACCATCAGTATGCAAACATTCAGAGAAATCACTGTCTCCAAAAATCTGTCACTTTTCTGACTTATGAAGACCCGTTGGGAAGGGGACTGGCTGTCACCGCCTTGAGTCTAACTCTTCTCACAATTGCTGTTCTTGGGCTCTTTGCGAAGCACAGAGACACTCCCATTGTCAAGGCCAACAACCGGGCTCTCAGCTACACCCTGCTCATCTCCCTCACCTGCTGTTTCCTCTGCTCCTTACTCTTCATTGGCCGTCCCAACACAGCCACCTGCATCCTCCAGCAGACCACATTTGCAGTTGTGTTCAGTGTGGCTGTTTCCACTGTCTTGGCCAAAACCATTACTGTGGTTCTGGCCTTTAAGGTCACTGCTCCAGGCAGAAGGATGAGACAGTTGTTGATATCAGGGGCACCAAACTACATCATTCCCATCTGCTCCCTGATCCAACTCACTCTGTGTGGAGTCTGGATGGGGACAAATCCACCCTACATTGACACAGATGCACACTCTGAACACGGCCACATCATCATCGTGTGCAACAAGGGCTCCCTCACTGCCTTCTACTGTGTCCTGGGATACCTGGGCTTCCTGGCCTTGGTCAGCTTCACTGTGGCTTTCCTGGTCAGGAATCTGCCTGACACCTTCAATGAAGCCAAGTTCCTGACGTTCAGCATGCTGGTGTTCTGCAGTGTGTGGGTCACCTTCCTCCCCGTGTACCACAGCAGCAAGGGGAAGGTGATGGTGGCCATGGAGGTCTTCTCCATTTTGGCCTCCAGTGCAGGGCTGCTGGGCTGCATCTTTTCCCCTAAGTGCTATATTATTTTGTTAAAGCCAGAGAGAAATTCTCCGCATGGATTCATAAGTAAAGGAATAAACCTTTTTAGATAATGCGTGCTTTTCCTTAAAGGCATAGCGTCTCTCAAGTAAATCTCTACAATTTTTTTTCATTTATATGTATTACAGCATGAGGTTTTCTTCAAGTATCAATGGATTCTTTTCTTTCTCAAATAGTCTAGAAGCCCATAAATCTTGTAACAGTTATCTTTTCACTTTGAATCTTGTCTGAAAAATTTTTTGTTCCTCACAAAATCTGCAATAAACCCATGTATTTGTGCTTAATTTGATTTGGTTACTCACTTTTATTTTGGGCAATACTTGGCCTTCAAAATTATTTTTTACTCATTGTTCATATGATAACTTTTGTCACTATGTTTCAGAATTTCCTGATGTATTTCATTACATTTTCCTCTTCAACAATTATTATTTTTAATATGCTGATTAAAGTTTATTTTCACAAATGGTTTCTTATTTCCTTGCTTAGACTTGCCTGTCAATATTCCTGAAGCTATTTTTACAGAAATTCAATTTCCTCCCTTGGTGCATTTAGAATCTTAGGATTGACTAATGAATACTCTTGATTTTAAAATGGCAGTGAATTGCATTTATGTGTCAAATGAAGTGTTAACTAATGCTGTACAGTGGGTTTTAAATTCAGTGGTTAATTAAGGACTTTTTTTTACTTTTAGTATGATTTGTAATGTGAAACTTGTGTCCATGTTTCTGTATGTGTTTTGTATTTCTTGCATATACACATCAATATTATATGCAACATTTTCCTTTCAGATTTATTACTGTGTATTTTTAGGGTTTGTTGTTAATATAAAAGTAGCTTTATCATATTTAGTGTACCATATATTTAACAGGGAAAAGTTATTCTTGAATCAAATGATCAAATTACTTGATTCTGTACTAGCTTCTTGAATTCCTTGAGTTTTTAATCCATGAGATTTGCATATCATACATTTGTCATCTTTATTTCGTTTCTGTAGTTTCTTTCTGTTCATTTTGTTGGTATGGTGCTTTATGTCAAATATGAACAGAGATTTGTCTCTTGTTTACACTTGCAGCAAAAATTTCAAGTGTTTTCAACAAATATGTGTTTAGTATATTTGAAGCAAAGCTTTTGAACATATAAAAATGAGTCTGTAACTTTCTTAATTGCTCTTTGTAGTTAATATATGGTCAAAATAATTTTGGTTTGAATGAAATTTATAATTTGTCAGCATTTATAAAGCTTAGAATTTTTATTTATAATATGTAATACTTATTATCAGGGAAAAATAAATATTTCACATTCTGCTGTTCTTTTGTAAGGCTATTTTGAACATCTTTGAATATGTTTGGATGTGTTTTAAGTGAATTGACAAATGTCATTTCTTTACAGTGCCATCCTTGTTGCATTTTTCAGTTTACATATGCAATAAAATCTGTTTCTTAAATAGAGGGAGGAACTGGAGTGATTTGTGGACTGATGGATGGAAGGATTGGTAGATGGATCAAAGAATATCAAAGGCAAAATAATGGAAAGAGTCCCAGGAGAACTATGAGGGAGACCACAAATTAGACAAAGAGAGAATTTTAAATTTTTGTGTAGTTCTTAAACTTTTTATTTCATTCTATCCAAATTTTAATAAATTCAATAAAAAGTATAATCACTGCTCTCTTTGGCCTAAACTGACAAAAGTGCAATTTCCTTGTTCCCTGCTAAACCTTGCAGAGCTCTTACTATAAGTAGCGATCTGACTGATTTGTGGAAAATAAATTTCGTGTTACCCAGAAATTTATCTTCCACTCACTTACTCATCTCTATTTTCTCTTTGTCATAAGTTAAATCCACGGTAGGATTAAAGTCAATACATAGTTGTGTTTTTCTCATCATATTAGGTCCAAGGAGCAATAGGCAAAGGGGATGAATATCTCTGTTCATGACATTTTTCATATGTCTTGAAATCATTCAGGGTGAGTTTTAGAAAGCCCGCTGTATGTACATCACTCTTTGGCACACTAATCTTCAGAGTCTTGGAAAATCTTACCAAGGTCTCCGGTCCTTTGGTGCATTTTGGCAACATGAGGCGATTCAGGTCAAGAGAACAGAGTTCTTCCATCTATTGGCAACAAATGTTATTTTAGGAAACAGTCTAAGACCCTTGTTATTTGGAAATTCATTGAGAAGAACTCAGCTCCATCCACCTTTGTCTGCCCGAACCAGAGCAGGCAGAGCTGGCCGATGAGGAAGAACTCAAACCCACACTGTCCACACTTCCAGATGCTTCAGTTCCACATTCCCAAATTAGCCTCTGAGATGCACTCATCCAAATCTTACTCCCCATACTTTCAGATTGTTCTGAATTACAGAGGGGCCCTCTCCCCTGCCAACATGCAGAAGGAGGCTTAGGCTCTTGTTGCTCATAAAACACATGTTCCTCAATGCATGGACCTGCAAGCCTGCATTCACAGATCACTGCCAGGCTGAGGCAGGAGGGGCACATACTGGAGACCAGCATGGGCAACTAAGTGAGACCCTGTCTCAAATTCACAGAAACTTACAGCTGGGGACGTAGTTCTATTGTACAGTGCCCTTGAGTTTTATGTTTAGTACCTAGAAACACAATACATTTGTGTCACCATTTTCCATACAAAGACATGTAAAGTGCACATTTATGCATTAATTGTTATTTTTCAACCTTTCCTCTTGAAACTAATTTCTAGGATGAACTGACATATGTGGCATTTAGACTTTGCACTCCAGAGTGAAGAAAGAACTTTCGATTTTTGCTCTACTTATTCTTGGTTGGACACAAAAGCACTTTTCCCCACACTCATTCAGGAAGCTTAGAACTGGATAACATGGCAATTATCATGTTTCAGGACGTTTGCTTGATATTAAAAGTAAAAGTATTTTAAAATATAGATAGATTTGAG